>RJWM01049233.1:0-11191 GCA_004363535.1 Dasyprocta punctata
GTCCTTAGGTTTCGCCCCCCCCCCCCCCGCCCCATCCATCAGTTTCAGGGCAGGGGCCGCTCGGGTGGGAACAGGGACGAGAACCCCAGACCGAGCGCACTGGGCCAGGGCCAGGGTTTGGAGGGGCCATCGAGTCATTGAGGCAGTGAAGAGGAGCTCCACGGTGAGCAGAAGAGGAGGCTGGGGGCCAGGCTTAGGAACTGGGGTGCGCTGGCAGAACACCCCAGCGGGGAACTGAGCTTTTTGGAAAGTTTCCCTTCAACTGGAGGACAATTCTTTTTTTTTTTTTTTTTTTTTTTTGCGGCACCGGGGATCAAACTCACAACCTCGCGCCTGCCAGGGCAGGTGCTTAAGCCGATGAGCCTAACTCCCAGCCCTAGTTTTTTGAGGCAGGGTTGCACTATGTAGCTCAGGCCAGCCTTGCGCTCGCGTTGTAGCCCAAGCCGGCCTCGAACTCACAACGCTCCACCTACCTCAGCCTCCCGAGTACTGGGATTAAAGGCGTGGGTCACCACGCCCGGCTTGGAAGACAATTCTTACATGGCTTCCTCTGTATGGGGTTTGAGTTTTCTGTGTTGTTTAAGAAAATCTGACACGCCTGCACACCTCGTATAATGTGGGAGTCCAGGACAGGCCTCAGACCGGGGCGCCAGTAGCCCCCAGGATGTGGGTGACAGTAACCCCTGTGCTCCCTAAAATAACAGGAAGTGCAGCCCTTAGGGGATCCAAAACACGGAACTTTGAGTTTAGGAGGAAGCAGGGTCAAATAAGGTTTTTTTCCGCAGGAGACGGTAATCCAAGTCCATTCTATTGTTATAGGCAACTGAGTTAGTTAGAAATATTATAGACAGGGCTAGGCCCTCAATGGAGCAGGCACAGAGTACCAGATATCTTGTGACCTTGGAAGAGATGCACACCTCTTGCTGTGGGCCAGATCTCAAGACAGAAGACAAAGCAAATACAACCACACCCTAAGTATAAGCATTAGGGATTAGGGATAGATCATCTTGAGAAGCTAAGAATTACCATCCCAATCCCCTAATCTGTAAGAATCTTACCTAAACAATCAATCTTATTGGTTGATCACAGTTTTGTCCCACCTCAAGCCCATCTGCCTTACAAGTTCCCAGTTTTCCCCATCAGGGTTTTGCTCTATAAAAGTCACTGGAAAAGATAGAGTCATGCCCCCCTTCTGTCCCTTAGACAGAAGCTTTCTCTCAATAAATATCTTCTGCTCTTACCCTCCGTTGTTCCTAAAATTCATTCTTCGATTTTTAAAGAACAGGAACTCGCGCCGGTTTATAGTAGGTTGGGAGTTTCATTCCCCCATATCATTTGGAGGTCTCCCACCAAAATCGTTTTCCTATATCATTTGGAGGTCCCACCGAGATCGTTTTCCTATATCACTATCGGGGACCCAGCCTAGATACCCAATCTTCTGAACAAGTGTACGGCAAGGGCTTAAATAAATGAGACAAGTTGTATGATTTTAGGGCTCCAGGAGGATCAAAGCCCCTGCAGAATTCTTGACTCTGCAGCTATCATGAGGGCTAAGGCAAAGAGTTTCTCTGGATCACCAGTATACATTTTCAAATAGACAAAGAGGGGATACTGAGGGAGGTGCTGAGGGTGGTGCCGGAACTGAGCAGGACTTGGGAGTCACTTTAAGGGCATCTCCAAGGAGGAAGGAATGCCAGGAATGGAGAACTATGTTATCTCCAAAATGGCCTTTGTGATGGGACTGTGATGCCCCGCAGAGTAAGATGCTTGCAGGGCAGTCTCTATTAACATGATTATGGAGCCAATATGTCCTCAGCTGTGACCTTTTTTACCTTGCCTTTTGAGGTATCTCTGACCTCACTGGCCACTACAGGCCTTGGTCAGGACCAGTGATTCATAGAATTTCCTTACTATGAATCAGCTCCCATCGCCAGGCAAGGGGCCTAGGCCTAGGACAGGCTCGCAGATAAATAAAATGCCAATTAGTAAATTTTAAATCCTGCTCAGAACTGCTTCATAGCGGTCTCCAACACCATTCCAAATACTTTGACTCAGAACTGGAATATTTGCTATTCCCCGTGGTAAAAATGTGAAATCGTGTTAGTGGATATTGTACATATATGTCACCACAGAAAAAGTTTGGATTTGAAATATTTCTCCTGTTGATAAACAGTTGCTCCAGCATCAGCCTTGAGTTTCTTCCTGGATTGGGGTGATTGTTGGGTGTACTATAGAACAGGAAAATTAATTCATTACCTTCAAATTTCCAATCTAAAAAGTACACCTGGTGATGATTTTCTGATTAAATCATTTGGGAATCTAGGAAAATTCTACTCTATTTTATAAATTTGTAAATAAAAGATTAAGGCTAGGCATGGTGGCACACACCTGTAATTCCAGCACTGGAGAGGCTGAGACAGGAGGGTCACTATGAGTTCGAGGCCAGCCTGAACCACATAACAAAATCCTGTCTCAAAATAAATAAAATAAAATAAGACAAAAAAAATTAAGGCCATTGTGTTCTCTCTTGCACGGATGGCCCACCCTCATCCTGTAGGGTGTATTTCTTTTCCTACTTTTGTGTGGCCCATACTTGCTCTGCTAAGCCTGTTTCTTTCCCCCTTAAATAAAAATTTGCTATTGTTAAAAAAAAAAGTAAAATAAAAGATCAAGCTGAGGGCAGAGTGTGGGGTACACGCCAGTAATATCAGCACTAGGGAGGCCGAGGCAGGAGGATCGCCATGAGTTTGAGACCAGCTTGGGTTATACAGTGAATTCAAGGCCATCCTGAACTACATAGTGAGACTCTGTCTCAAAAAACCAAAAAAGAAAAAGAAAACAAAGATCAAGCTGGGCATGATGGTGTTATAGGCAACTGAGTTAGTTAGAAATATTATAGGCAGTCAGACAGGGTTAGGCCCTCAATGGAACAATGTAAACTTCTGTAAAATGGGTCTTTTAAATGAAATCTAGCTTAGACTTTGAAAATATACAAATATACATGCCTACAATGAAAACTGGGACTCCTTCCACCATTTGAATGGCGCTAGGCTGGTGGCCGGTCTCTAGACTTGGAGGACAGGTTTCACTGAGACAGACTGGCTCTGATCCTCCTCTACACTCTAGAGGAAATGTCAGGCCTGTTCTGCTTCAGTCCTTTCTTTGGCTTTACTTCCACTCATTTCCCCACTTTTTGTTATCCTTTTAGAGGCATGTAAGACCAGGGAGAACTCTGGACTGTTCCAACCTTTTCTCCCTAAGTTAAGCCCATAGAAAATGAGCATTTCCTAACACCAAAGACAGGGAAGTCATCTTAGATAAAGGACACATACCCCATCTCTGGGTCAGATGAGACATTGGAATTGTGCCCGTCCAGGAGGACACACATAAAAGCTATGTCCCGGCTTTGTGTCTTGGGCCACTATCTCCTGTGGAGGTAGAACCTAAGACACAGTGGGAAAGACGGCCTCCCAGTGATAACACTGGAAGGAGCTATTCCCAAAAGCAGCACACTTACAGGACCTAAACATTTTAGACTAAAGAGGTTTTCCAATTTTTCATGTTGTGGACTTCAAAACCTTCGTTGTAAATTTATGGAGCACTAGGTAATGATCTTGCTCAGGCTTTTAACTATCCCTTATGGAACTTGACAAACGGTGGTTACTCTGCTGGCTAATTAATCACTCTTAGATAGCAGCTGCCAATCTTCAAAGCAGAGGATAAGTTTCCCCAGCAACTGTTTGGTAAATCTCCATTGAAGCCAGTGACCAATGGAGTCAATAGAATGTTGACCAGATAGACAGTTGGATTCGTTTCTGGAGACTGGTTTCTGGTTGTATGGGCCAATGCAAACTGAGAACAGAGGGGTCATGGCCGAGACACCCAAGGTTTCCTCAGTGGACACTGACTCCGCAACCACAGAAAATCTCCACTTATCTATCATCCTTATTTCTCTGCTAGTAGGCTAAGTACTTTCACTAAGACTTTCAAGGGATTTTTAGATTACTTAGATTACCCCTCCAGAAATTAAACTGAAGTAGCTTACAAAAATTGTTTACATTCCACAGCAGCTAGTAGGGGAAGGATTTAAATTTGTGCCTTACATATGTTAATTAAGAGTAAATAGCCTTTTTGTGTATCTAGAAGACTGAGGTGACTTTTGCTAACATAAAATGGGATTGCTAGATAATAATAAGTTTAACCTGTGAGCTTCAAGGATACAGAAATTTAAGTAAAGCATAGCCATGTCATGCTGCTAGGAAAGATTGCCCAGGTTATACAATTGTCTTGGAGGCTTCTTTGCCCTAGGGCCCAGGGCTGGAACTCCTCAAGTCATTTGTTGTCTTATCTATCTCCAGAGGTGATCTCCTTTACAATACTGCCAGAAAGACCTCTAATTAACAACTTGCCTTTTTGGCATATGCCCTCTTGATAAGCAAAAACAGTACTTTATTACTAAGTTATACTTCCTTCTTTAAACGGTCCTGTCACAATAACTTATAAGAAAACAAAATTCAGAGTTCATGAGCTACGAGGAAGATAAGTTGTGCGCCAGTTCGAAGGGTGGATAGGCTGGTCGAATTTATCTTTCACTCTCCAGTAGCATCCACCTGCTCTGGAGCTGGGTCAACCCAAGGGATGCCTTGAGGGTTTTTTTTTTTCTTTTTTTTTTGCGGCACCAGGGATTGAACTCACAACCTCGCGCCTGCCAGGGCAGGCGCTTAAGGCACTGAGCCAAACTCCTAGTCCTGGTTTTTTGAGGCAGGGTCACACTATGTAGCTCAGGCCGGCCTTGTGCTCGCGTTGTAGCCCAAGCCGGCCTCGAACTCACAACGCTCCGCCTACCTCAGCCTCCCGAGTGCTGGAATTAAAGGTGTGCGCCACCACGCCTGGCTGCCTTGAGGGTTTTTTATCAATTAGGAACACGAGGGATGCCTGTATCTCCTTTTTGCATAGTGGTAGCTCAATAGCTCAGTGTGGTTTCCTGAGTTCGATTCCCGGTACAAACCATGTCATTAGCTCAGTAGCTCAGCAGAGTCTCCTGAGTTCGATTTCCGTTTATTCCCGGTACAAACCATGTCACTAACTCAATAGCTCGGAGTATCCTGAGTTCGATTCCCATTTCCTGAGTCCAATTCTCTGTACAAAAGTTTTCATAGCTTTACATGTTGCTTTTTACATTACAGATACGGGCAACTCAATGCCAAAGCCCCTTACTCCTTTAGAATGCATTCTTAAGCACTGGAAGATGTTGGACCCTTCCATGTTGAAAAAGAGCCATTTGGTATTTCTCTGCACGTGTGCGTGGCCTAGGTAGGCCCCTAGAGCCAAAATGGAATGCAGAGGGAAGTAGTAACCATGATATTCTTTTACAACTAGAGGCATACTGTAAAAAAAGAAAAAATGGTCAAAATCATCTTACGTTCAGACTTTCCTCACATTGAGGAATACTCCTTATTTATATTCTAAATGTAAATGTGAACGACAGGAAAACTTAACACCTCAGCCCCTTAAGGCATTTACTACCTCAGAGCCTGAGATCGCTCCTCCCAAACCTTTGGAACCTGGGAATAAAACAGCCTTAATCAAATCTACACCCACCATTACTGAACCCAAGTTTGCCCCTACTTGTCCTTTAAATCCTAAGGATAAGGCTTCTAGACCAGCTGTAATTCAGACCTCTGTAAGAACATACTTATCCTCAACTGAGTTTATACAAGCTCCTCAAGGGCTATATCCTTTACAGGAAGTACTGGACAATTTGGGTCTTCCAAAATTCATGTGCCTTTTTCTCTCAGAGACTTAAAACAGATTAAAGTAAACCTCGGAAATTTTCAGATGACCCTGATAAGTACATTGAGGTCCTTAGAGAACTTACACAGATCTATGAGTTAGATTAAAAAGATTTAATGTTACTCTTAAATCAGACATTGACTTCTAGTGAGAGACAAGCAGCATTACAAGCTGCTATAGCCTTTGGAGATAAATATAATATTGTTAATTTTAAAAGGCCAAAAGATAGACAGCCAGAGGAACTACCAATTCCTACTGGGGAACAAGCTGTCCCTATGCAAAACCACTACCGTCCTAACAACCAAGTGGGTGATTAAAATAAAAAAAATTTAAAACATGTATTCTTGAAGGTCTAAAAAAGACGAAAACCAAGCTTTCTAGTTATTCTAAATTGTCAGCTATCTTTCAGGAGAAAGATAAAAAGTTCTCTGGCTTAGGTTATTTATTAGAGGTGCTAATAAAACATGTCCATAGATATTGACTCAATAGAGGGACAGATTTTGCTTAAAGACATGTTTATTACCCAGTCAACTCCAGATATTGGAAAAAGCTACAAAAGATAGCCTTTGCCCCAGCTAGTTCACTTGATTCTTTAGCAAAAACTGCCTCCTAGGTATTCTATAAGCGGGACTGGGAGAAAACCAAATAGAGAAAGCAAAGAGACCAGAAAATGGCTGCCCTTTGTTGTGGCCTTAAAAATACAGACCTTAAGTCTGATTTTCACGGTTCTAAGAAGAGTTCAACTAAGACGCTGACCTGCTATCTCTGCCACAAGCCAGGCCACTTTAAGAGAGACAGCCGAAGAGGCCCTCAAGCCATGCCCTAACTGCAAAGGTGACCACTGGAGGTCGGACTGCCCTTTGAGGCCAAGGCCCCAGAGTTCAGACCCATCCCCTCAGTTGGTCCAGTGAGACTGAAAGGGCCTCGGGGCGCTCGTCTATTCCCTCTGGCCAGACTGTCATCACTGCCTGTCATCTCCACGGAGGAGCCCTGAGTAATCAAGACAAGAGGTAAAAATCAACCAGCCGATTGCTGGACATTGGCACATGTCTCTTTGTCCTTCTCAACTCTGGTCTTCCTTCCAGACACTATACCTCAATACAGTCACCATAATATAGGTTGCTTAGACTGTAACTGGGATAACTTTCTCTTCATTCATTCCTTTTAGTTATGCCTAAAAGCCTAATGCCAATCCTGGAGAAATTTTATCCTGACTAAATGATATATATCCAAATTGCCAACTAATCAAAATGATACTGAGACTGGTTTTTACAAATATAATACATATTGTTGTTCATATATAAAAACTTAAGAGAATTTCATATAAAAACTTAAGAGAATTTCATTTGTCAAAATAATGTATTAATCTGGTTCTCCTACATTATTAAAAGTTAGCAAAAATTATAACTAAAGGTAGAGAGATTTTTGACAATGTCAGACTCCATCAATAGAGGAACCTAAGTGTCAGTGGGTTACAATTGCTATTTCTTAGAGCTTCTAAACTTAACTGTCAGCCCTACCGCTCATGCTTTTTTTTTTTTTTTTTTTTTTTTTGCGGCACTGGGGATTGAACTCACAACCTCGCGCTTGCCAGGGCAGGCGCTTAAGCCGCTGAGCTAAACTCCCCAGTCCTGGTTTTTTGAGGCAGGGTCGCACTATGTAGCTCAGGCTGGCCTTGCGCTCGAGTTGTAGCCCAAGCCGGCCTCGAACTCACAACGCTCCTCCTACCTCAGCCTCCCGAGTGCTGGGATTAAAGGCGTGCGCCACCACGCCCGGCCTACCGCTCATGCTTTATGTATGCCTTTATATACAAACTTTGATTAAACAGGTCGTCCTTCAAAATCAGATGACATTAGACATCCTAACAGGAGGTATTTATACTGTAAAAATTAAATACCATTTCAATTTATATGTGGATGAGAGGCGAGACATGGCCTTGGGAGTGCTTACACAGAATCAAGGACCTGCTCAACAACCTATAGCGTATCTGAGCCATAAACTAGACATTGTAGCAAAGGGATGACCTGCTTGCCTTAGAGCTGTGGCAGCTGTAGCTCACAGAGGCATCCAAGCTGACTTTAGGCAAAGACCTCATTGTGTACACACCTCACAAAGTGGCAGGACTTCTTTCCTCCAAAGGGAGTCTATGGCTGTCAGACAACCGACTTCTTAAATACCAGGCTCTACTTCTAGAAAGACCAGCTATTCAAATAAAGACATGTTCCTCCTTAAACCCTGCCACCTTTTTACCAGAGGAAGAAGAAAAAATTGAGGCTGACAGACATGACTGTAAACAGAACCAATTTGGGAAGGACCTTACACTATAATCTTGTCCACTCCTTCTGCTGTCAAGACAACAGGCCTGGACTCTTGGATACATCACACCAGACTCAAGCCTTGGAAACCAGAGACTGTAACTAAAAATGATCAACAATCTACATACTCCTGTGAACCCATAGAAGACTTAAGATTCCTATTCAGAAAAACAAAGTCTTCAGATAAGTAATGTTACTATTTGCCCTTTTTCTGTTCACCAATTATAGGAGATATTTGTGTAATTGTAAAATTAAATACTGTATGTATATTAGATAGCAAATCAATGACATGTCAGATTCTAAAATTTCATGGACTTTATCCTTTTCTTCCTTATGTAAAGCCATTACTAGCTCCTCTTGGTGGAAATCTCTTATTAACTATATAATTATCTGGTTGATATTATTATTTGGCCCATGCATACTTAATTGTTTCTTTGACTTTGTCTCCTTCAGGCTTAAAGCTGTACACCTGCCAAGACAACTGTGCCTGGTATCTACTGAGAGCCATTAGTTAGAACCTCTGCAGAGTATCCCTGACTGCCGTTCAACAACTATGACCCCTTTCAGCCTGAAGAAGCCAGATCGGTCATCGCCCATTGCCCCTCACGGCAGTTCAGGTTACTTCTTCAAAGCGGGGAATGTTATAGGCAACTGAGTTAGTTAGAAATATTATAGGCAGTCAGACAGGGCTAGGCCCTCAATGCAACAGGCACAGAGGATCAGATATCTTGTGACCTTGGAAGAGATACACACCTCTTGCCTGGGCCAGATCTCAAGACAGAAGGCAAAACAAATGCAACCACACCCTAAGGATAAGCATTAGGGATTAGGGGTGGATCACCTCGAGAAAACAAGAATTACCATCCCAATCCCCTAATCTGTAAGAATGCTTGCTTACTATGTGACCTGCTTCCCCATTTGTCCTTGATTTGGTCAATCTTACCTAAACAATCAATCTTATTGGTTGATCACAGTTTTGTCCCACCTCAAGCCCATCTGCCTTGCGAGTTCCCAGTTTTCCCCATCAGGGTTTTGCTCTATAAAAGTCACTGGAAAAGACAGAGTTGGGGGCAACCCACTCGGGCCCTCCTTCTGTCCTTTAGACAGAAGCTTTCTCTCAATAAATATCTTCTGCTCTTACCCTCCATTGTTCCTAAAATTCATTCTTCGATTTTTAGAGAACACAGACTCACGCCGGACGTATAGTAGGTTGGGAGTCTCATTCCCCCATATCATTGGGAGGTCTCCCACCGAGATTGTTTTCCTATATAAATGGCATGGATCTGTAATCTCAGCCCTGTGGAAGACTAAGGCGGGAGAATCACAAGTTTGAGCCCAGAGTGGGAATTTAGTGAGATCCTGTCTCAAAATAAAAATAAATAAATAAAAAGGGCAGGGGATGTGGTTCAGTGAGAAGGCCTTGGATTCAACCCCCAGTAACACACACACAGAAAATTAAAAATAAGAGTGACTTATGTTTTTTCAGTGTGAGTGTGGCAAGTGGCCCCTGAGGCCCCCTGCAGTTTGAATCCCGGGCTTGTGTGTGCCACTGCCCCTGTAGTAGCTCCGAAGGGGCAGCGTTAGGAGCAGGGCCAGCCCCAAAGCGCCTGGACAGGAGAAGGCAAAGCTGGGGAGTAGCTAGCGAGGCTGACCCCAGGGCTTCAGAAGCACACTCCGTCTGCAGTCGGTGAGCGATCAAAGGGGCCCGGAGTCCCGTCTCCTGCATTTCATAGCTCCTTTCAGACAAGCACTGACACTGAATCAAAGATGCGACTGATGTAATTTTCTACCCAGAGCTTAAACTGGGCAGCTCAGCTCAGCCCTGTCGAAACCACTCACTTTACCAGGTTTTAACAGATACCACATGCAAATCTTGTCCCATCATATGGTCCCTAAGGTTAAAGAACAAAACAAAACACAAATATTTCCACTGCTATTATTTTAAAATTTCAGTTGGGTCCTGAATAATGACTGTAGTAAAGCAGCAGAAAAAAAATACAGAGGGCAAGCTGGGCATGGTGGTACACACCTGTAATCCCAGCCATTGGGAGGCTGAGGCTGGAGGATTGAGTTCGAGGCCAGCCTGGGCTACATAGTGAGACCCTGTCACAAACAAAACCAAACAAAACAAGACTACAGAAAGTATTTTTTCCTTATAGAAAGGAATACAAACAACTGGACGTTTCCCCTCTTCCACATTTCCTAGGGACAGACCAGCCTGGGAACCGCGACACCCGTGGCAGCTGGTGACTCATTTTCTATATGCAAAAATAATTGTGGTTTTCCAGGATTTGCTGACACAGTCCTATTCCCTGCCAAACAATTTTCCCAGAGAACTTAATCTACTGACTCACTGATTTATTTATTGACTTATTTCCTGTTGGGATTCCAACACGCAGGGAGCCAGGGGAGGGATTGACCACTGAGCTGCCCCCAGCTGTGTGACTTCTTTTGAAGCACTTGAGATAGTTTTGGTTTCTAGTAGTGTGATTTGAATTCATGGCTCCTTTGGGCGCTAGGAAGTTCAGGCCCTGCAGGTCTGCAGATGTCAAATGTTGGCAGGCCTTTGTAGGTCATGTTCTCCTGGGAAACTCTTGGTGGTTTGCTCTCTGCTAATGAAGCAGAGAGGGTTTGTTGAAAACTTCAGGACAGAGTCAAGTTTCTGAGTAGGTTTCAGCCGCATGACAACTTCAAAAGCATAATTATTAGATCAGTTGGTGGTTCTGTATATGACCCAAAACCTCGGCATACAAACAAACAAACAAAAGAAGTACTTTTTCAAATGGTATATTTTATTCTCTCTCTCTCTCTCTTTTTTTTTTCTTGAGGCAGAGTCTCGCTTTGAACTCACTGTGTCGCCCAGGCTGGCTTTGACCTCGCAGCTATCCTCTTGCCTCAGCCTCGCCAGTGCTGGGACTACAGGCATGTGCTGTCATGCCTGGCTCAAAGGGTATAGTTTCTGAATGTTGGTATTTTCTAGATATATAAGAGAGTTTTTTGTTAGCTCTGAAAATTGAACCCAGGGTCTTTACACTGAGCTATGCTCCCAGCCGTTTTTATTTGTACTTTGAGACAGGGTCTTG
>RJWM01049234.1:0-11193 GCA_004363535.1 Dasyprocta punctata
GTGTTGGGTAGATGTGGCAGCAGCAAGTGTCCTTGTCATGTTCTTGATATTTACCAAATGCTTGTACTAGTTCATCGCAGATCATCACTTTGTAGTAGTAGGTTTCTCATTCACATTTTGTATTACACAGAGGATTCCCAATTTTGTTAACTTTTGGTTGGGAATGGATATTAAGTCATATTATGTGAGTATTCTACAGTCATTTGGATGATCTTGTGGTCTTTCCTTCCTTTTATTCTATTGAGATTAAACCTGTCAATACTTCTTCCTACTGTGAACACCTTTATGTTACTAAACCGGGCTATCTTGGTCACATGTTTGGAGATAAACATCTAGAATTGGTCAAATTTTTGTGGGGGGCTCCCCCCATGGAAATAAATGAAGATCACCCAAGTGAAAAGAAGCCAGGGCTGCTTACACGGAGCTGCTATAGAGGGAGTCATCTAACATAACTTGCATTTTGACAGAGACTCAGAGGATGGTGGAAGAGCAGGAGGGTATTACAGTAAAGAGGGGCAAGGTGTGCCCGGGTTTCAGGCTGTGGCATAGAGCCAGCTAGACAAAGGGCGGCCTGTGTGATTGGTTAGTGGTGCGTATTTGTCTCTCTCCAGTCAGTGCTATGTTGGAAACAGGGACAACGTTAGTGAGGCTAGCTGCCCATTATCAATGAAGTCCTGGTCACTTGGGGCTGATTGTGACAAGGATTGTTTGGCTTCCTGGTTGCTGGAGAAAGAAGTCTGACTTCCTAGAGAAGTGGCTCAGAGGGTGGGCCAGATCCCCAGATGACATGTTGGCATTTTGGGATGGCTTTTGCGGACTGTGGGTCTGAGATCTGTTATACCTGGTCTGGCCACTGTCTGCTTGCACATGCAGTCTATCATCTGAGAAGGTTCTCACTTCAAGCCTGTGTGGTCTAAGGCCCAGTCTCTTGTCTGCTTGTGTGGAATGCTAGATCATGTGCTCCTTACACACCAAGCCCCTGCCCCACCCCGCACATCATGGTAGCGCCTACTCAGCCTTAGTGATCACGCTGGTTTCTAGGTTTCTTTCGATTTTTACATCTTGATTCTCTCCTTATCTCCATTTTTATATATTTATTTGTTTTAAGCTGCCTTTAAAGGGATATCTGTTGTTTGTTTTGCCTACTATTTCTGTGTGTTTTCAGCAGGGGAATTTTCATGTTCAAGTCTGCCATGTTACCAGTAACCAGAAGTCTTCCAGCATCTTTGAAAGCGGGAAGAGCTTTCATCCACTTCCCCCCCCACCAAAAAAAAAAAAAAAAGAAAGAAAGAAAGAAAACCCCCACACACCATTCATTAACTGTGTCTTGCAGAGGGCTCTAGCTGGCAGCCCTGAACAGGATCTGGCCCTCAATCGCATTTTTGTTCAAAACGAAACTGGAAATGGTTTGTTAAAGTTCTAATATAAATGCCTTCTATAGAGAATCCTCTGTGTCCCTGAGATATTTAGAATTTCTGGTGGATTGCTTACAAAAAATACTCACAATTGTTCCACTCCATGAACCCTTACACCTTTGCCCAAAATATCCAAAATTATTTCCATCTCTGCTCCCCTGCTGCAGTGCCCAAAATATCCTCCATTGTTTCCACCCTCCTGCCTCATACCCTGTTAGCCCCTGCCCTGCCCCGCCATCCCCATGCTCAGGCTCCAGGCTGGCCTGTGGCCAGTTCTGCCTGTAGAATGTGCTGGCTCCCAAAGACCTGGACCACTTTTGCTCTTACTTTTGGAACTGTCCAGCTGCAGTGGGAAGCAGCCTGGGCCAGCAACTGGAAGATGAGCAACTTTTGGGGCAGATGGTGCAGTGCTGGCCAAGATCACTAGGTCACCTTGCATCACACGGCTCTCAGCTGACTACCGGAGAGTGAGCTGGCCCAGCTGGGCCCAGCCCAGACCAAAGGCCATGACCAAGTCCCAGTTTAAATTGCTGATCCATGAGTGAAATCAGTGGTCACTGCTGAAAGCCACTACATCTTGGGGACTCCAATTATGTAGCAAAAACTAACTGACGTGGGATCATTGGTGGTCTGGCCTATCTGTGGTATCTTAGTTTGCCATTTGGGGCCTCTTGCATCCCATAGTTTGTGTCCTGGCTTGCCAACCTGGTGAGTGAAAGGAGGCCCCTAGGGTGGGCATAGCATGGCATGGGGAGGTCCTGGGTGGTAAGGAGAGGTTGCTGAGTTTACCTGGCTCTGAGCAGCTGTGGTGGAAAGATGAGCCCTTCAATCTCACGGACCACGAGTGGGAAGGGAGCATTTACAGAGGACACAGTGTGAGCTGGGCTGGACTTGGAGTGGTGGAGAAGGTTTTGGAGGGGAGTCTGGATCTCAACACAGGTCTGATGCTTCTTTGCTTTGCTCCCGGAAGTGTGATCTACCCTTGGAGCTCAGTTCCTCTCAGCTCACAGCAGGGAGCTGGGCTGCAGCCGTGTGTGCCTGTGCGGGGTCCTTGCTGTCTCCTGTGGAGAGAAGCCCACGGACAAAGGAGACGGGAAGACCTTTGATCAAACCCATCCACATCCTGGTCCTGCCCCACACTGGTCTGACCTGACTGTGGTCAGTGTGGTGTGGCGTGACTGAGGACAGACACAGGTCCAGGCACACTCTGTAATAGTAGTGGCCTCTCACTTTGCTGTTTCAGTGACACACTGTGAGCCAGGGCCCGAAAATATTAAATGGGAAATTCTAGAATAAACACTTCATATGTGAAAATCACATACTTTTCTGAGTAGTGTGATGTGCTCACACCACTCCGCACTGTGCTGCCATCCCTTAATCCGATGTATCCCCACTGTCTACAATGCCTGCGCATTAGTTATTTCACAGCTGTTTCAGCTACCCCCTGAGATCTACTGTTGTAGGATGGCAGTGTTTGTGTTCAACCAAGCCTTATTTTACTTAATTGTGGCCCCAAAGCCCAAAAGTAAAGATGATGGTGATTCACATATGACAAAGAGAAGCCAGAAGGTGCTTCCTTTCCTTGAAAAGGCAAAAATTCTCAATTTAATAAGGAAAGAAAAATATCATAAGCAGAGGTTGCTAAAATGTACCATGAAAATGAATCTTTTATTCCTGAAATTGTGAAAAAGGGAAAAGGGATTTGTGATCACACTGCAAAAGTTACAGCCATAGTGATTGTCAGGGGTCCTGTTAATATGGAAGGGGATGCTGGATTCCGTCCATGGTGTCCAGCATCTGCTGGGGACCCTGCAGCAAAGGGACCAGCAGTGAAGGGACCAGCATATCAAGTCATCTGGCCCTTCCTGCAGCCCTTGGAGGAGAGCGCTGGCCGAGGAAGCTAAATGGATTCCAAAGGCCCCCAGTCAGCGAGAGATGGGGCTGAACCCTTGCTGTCCTGGTGCCCTGCAAACAATGATGGTGCGTGGATGCAGGCTGACCCCTGTTCTCCAAAGCCTGGAAACTGAGTTCTCCCTCACAGGGAGAACATCCCTCAGCAAACGCTGCCATGAACATGGGCACCAGGAAAGGTGAAGACCACAGGACAGAGTGATGTGAGGACCAGCGGTGCATGTATGGTGGGGGATGGCCGGGAGGCCAGGGGCAGTGGCCCTGTTAGCAGACACTTGATGGGCAGGATGGATAGGGCTTGGGAACAGGTCCCAGGAGGCTACATAGCTGTGGCAGATCAAAAAGAAGCCCAGATCTCTCAGGACCTTGTTCTCTTCCCCCTGGCCCTGGGCCTCTCTTCGCTGTGCAGGTGGAGACCATCTGTCCTGGGTCTCCATGCAAACCATTGTCTGCCTGCAGAAGGTCCAACCTGCCTCCTGGGCCCTTCCTTGAGGACAAGTCTTCCTGTCTGCGCCTCCTTGACTTGCATCACTTTGAGGGAGGAGAGACTGGGCTCCCCCAAAGGCTTTCCTCCCTGGCCCAGAGACATGGGGGTGGGCACGATTCAGGGGTTGTGCCAGGCAAAAACCACAATCCTGTCTTATGATTGTTGATTTCAAGAGCTAGAAAAAGGCCTAATTGTCTGCTTTCAGCAGAAAGAACAGCAAAGCCAGACCTCTGGGAAGTCAGCTCAGTGACAGGCAATATGCTGCTGTGCCCTCCTGACATAATCCTGGGGTAGGGTGGGTGAGTTATGAGGGTAGGGAGTGGGCAGGGGTGCGGGAGAACTGGCCGGGGGCAGAAGGGCCCTCAGCCTCCTGCCTGGAGATGCTTCACGGGTCCTCCCTCATTGCTGTAAAGGAAGCAGCAGAGGAGTTGGGGAGAAAACCAGAGTCCTGACGCTGCACTTCCCACCCCTCCCTCTGCAAGTGGGTGTTTTCTTTTTCTTTTTTTTTTTTAAATCTGTTTTTGTCTTGACCTTTTAAAAAATGCACATATATACATGTATAATTGATGTTTAAAACAATAAATGGGAGCATATTATACTATTATTCTATGATCTGATTTCTTTCCGTTGATGAAATGCTTCTGAGATATTTCTCCCTCACAACATATCTATCCGAGATTTCCTAATAATATCCTCTAATTCCCTCACCATTCCCTAGGTGACAGAGGTAAATTGTCTCCAGTTCTTTTTAGAAGAAGATATGTTTCTTTGTGTGTGTGTGCTGTGTATGTGGTCAGTGTGTATATTTTGTGTGCCTGTGTTGTTCATGCATAAGTGGATTGTGTGTTGTGTGCACATGCTGTGCATGTGTGTTGTGTGTGTGCTGAGCACCTCCTCCTCTCTTCATTTACTAAACAAGGGCTCCGCCTTGTGTGTGTATGTGTGTTGTATTCATGTATGTTGCATGTGTGTGCATATTATGGGCATATGTGGTACATGTATGCTGTGCATGTACTCAGTACCTCCTCTTCTCTCCCAATGAAACAGGAGCCCCATCTTGGGGTTTGCACATGTGTGAGCCAAGAGGGAGGCCATATGCATGAGTGTTGTGGCTCCAAGCGTGTTGTGGGGATGCAGTGTGTGTATACTTGTGTGCTGCATTCACCTGTGAGTTATGTGTATGGATGCTATCGGTGTGTGGGATGTGTCCATGTGTGTTCTATGCGTGCATGTTATGGGCATGTGGTAGATGTTGTGTGTGCATCCATGTTATGGACATATATGGTACATGTGTGGGGTGTATGTATGTGTGTTCACGTATTCAGTACCTCCTCTTCTATCCTAATAAAATAGAAACTCCATCTTGGTGGGTATGTGCATGTGTATACATGTGTGCTGTGTGCATGTGTTGTGGACATGTGAGGTGTGTTGTGTGTGTGCTGTGTATATGTGATGGGTATGCACATGTGTAATGTGTGTGTTATGCACACATGCATGTTGTGGGCATGTGTGTAATGTGTGTGTTCTGTGCACCTCTTCTAGAACTCCCAGGGGAACAGGACTCCACATGGGCTCTGCCCTGCACATCGCCAGACTCATGCACAGCTCAGCATGATACGTCATTTGTGGGCTCCAGGAAGGTCAAGAGGTTCCAGCCAGGGCACTGTTGTGATGGCAGCAAGTGCCCCCACCCAATGTCAGGAGGCCGTGCATGGCTGCTGCAAGCGTGTCCCCACCTTGGGTCAGCAGAGCTGGGAGTGGTGGTCCAAGGGAGCTCCTGTGCTCCTGTTTCTGCTCGTGGTTGTCCTTGGGGCCAGTGCTGCCATGGCCTCTAGTTATGTGAGTCCACGTATTCTCTCCCCTCCATAAGCCAGCACAAGGTGAGGTTGTGCATTTATGTGGCACCTACTATGCACCTGTTATTATTTTAGCCTGGAAATCAGACAGGGTCATTGCTGTGGGAGACAGGGAAAGCACAAGTAGACACCAAGTTATGATGTAACCTTCAGATAATGGATGTGGTTTCCTGCCGTAAACATGCGGCTGAAGGGGAAGGGTTGGGTGACTGCCAAACAGGGGGCGAGGACCACAGGACTGCTGTTGACCGGCTACTTCCGATCACACAGGGAAGTCTGCAGAGAGAAAGTGACAAATCAGAGCTTTGAAATCTCATGTTAAGATACAGTCAAAGAACTAGGGAACTTCAATAACACCCTAAAACAATCTCTTTTCCTTTCTAGCTGCAGGGCTAATACAGCTGAAAATCACACTCCAAATTTGATCATGGGGCTGCAGAATGACAACGTAAATTGAATTTGCAGCCATGACAGATCTGTTACATAAATACTAGGGCACTGATCAGAACAAAGGGGCACACTGAGGCCTGGAACGGAGGATGGGATTGAGCTCAGATGGGTCTCAAAAGCAGCTTCCCCTTCCTGTCTGAAGGGATGAGTCTTTCCTTTGTGAAAAGTCTGGAGTGAGTCAGTTTCCCAAGAGGGTACCAGCTTCCCCCAAGTCTTCCTCCCCCGATCCCTTGGCCATCAGAGCCCACTCTGACCCAGGAAGCAAGTGTAAAATTTGACCTAGGAGGACGAAATTTATGGCATCATAGAGATTTTTCTACAACCAATTGATAGAGGAAACACTGGCACTGATTTACATGTACTCGGGCAAGATGTGGTGGCCCTTGCAGACCAGGGGTGGGGGTGGGGATGCAGCCCAACAAGGAGACCATAGGGACAGGGTCTAAGATGTGAATCTGCACTTTTTTGTGGGCAGTGGTCAATGATTTGGGACTTGGGAAAATCAGGACTGTAGGACTGGTGGTGAGGAAGCAGGGGAAGAGGTAGACAGACAGATGTCGCAAAATAGGCACAAAGTGTACGGGAGTATTTGCATAACCCACAATGCACTCGAGAGAGGCACCTGCTGGAGCAGGGGTTCCTGAGCATTCAGAGCGGTGCATGCACTGTGAACGCCACCAGCCTCTTTCCCCCATGGCTGCGAAGAAGGATGGAAGGTACAGGGGCCACACAACACGGGCTCCCCTCGCTGGTACTACTCTAGTTACTGCCACTGTCAGTTGCTCAGCCCGTTCACAGCCAAGACAGTGTAAGCACCCATCTCCGTGCAGAAAAGGTGGCACCCAATGATGGGTTGATTACACTGGACCCTCCCCTCATTATCCTTCTGTGTGTGGGTGTGTTTGGTCCCTGCCAACTCCGCCATCTGGGGACCTCTGCAAATGTTTTATGCAACCCTGTGAGGTCTTCAAGTTTCTTCAGACCCAGGGACTCACTCTGTGCAAAAGATGAGTAGCATAGGGCTTATACCTGCAGATTTTACTGATCCACTACCTGTGTCACTGACAGGACCAGCTTAGACTATTGACCAAGGATCAGCCAAAGTTTTGAGTTCTTTAGGCTTTGCAGACCACACAGTTTCTGTCTCAATGACACAACTCTGCTGTCAGTGTATGGACCTGGCTGTGTGTCAATAAAACTTTATTTACAAAAACAGACAACAAGCTACATTTGGCTCGCAGGTCCCCAGTTCTGGATATAAATTATAAGAATTGCCTATTGCAGCCAGCAAGGATGCGGCCAGGTTGGGCTATAGTCCTGCAGGTTCTAGAATGTGTTTTGAGCTTGTGACCAATAAATTGTGCCATTATTTTCTCCATAGCCAGAACCACAGGTCTGGGAATCAAGGTAGAAATGAGGGAGCAGCTCTCCTATCCTATGAACTCATTTATGAAATTTCTGCTTAGCCGGATGTGGTAGTGCACGCCTTCAATCCCAGCACTCGGGAGGCTGAGGTAGGAGGATCATTGTGAGTTCGAGACCAGCGTGGGTTACAGAGTAAGTTCAAGGCCAGCCTGAACTGCATAGTGAGACACTGTCTCAAAAAAAATAGGGCCGGGGATTTAGCTCAGTGGCCTAAGCACCTGCCTGGCAGGTGCGAGGTTGTAAGTTTGACCCCAGGTATAAAAAAAGAAAAAATAAATAAAAAAGGAGAAACTGCTGCTTCCCATCCCTACAGCTTTTGGCACTGCTGGTTTAGGCACCAGGTTTCCTAAAGAAGAAAGGCTTCCAACTTGGCAATGATAGTGGTTCCATTGAAATGAACATCTAGTTCATGACTACCATGACCATCATGGTCCCTGAGTCAACAGAAAAAGGAAGGATTTCTGTGTGGCTGGGGTAGTTGATCCTGTTTATTGAGCAGAAATTGGTGTTCCTCTGTATGCCAGGTGTTGGAGAGATTATGTCTGGACTCTCAGGGACCCTCTCTAGGACCTCTTAGTATTTTCATGTCTGGAATAAAAGTTAATGCAAAAGTACAGCAACACAATCAGTTCAGAGCCACCAAGAATGCAAATGGATATTTGGTCAGGCCAATGGTAAAGAACCACACTGAGGGGCTGGTTGAAATAAAAGGAGACTTGAATGGACAGAAGGAAAAAGGGATGAAAGATGAATTCAGGCTGCATGGTCAGTTGTAGCATTTAGGAGAGCAGTTATGCTACTTACCCTTCTCAGTATGTGTTTATTCACATGGGTTTACAAGTTATTTTTCTGTCCGCTGTTTATTCATATGTGAAGCCTTCATGGTGTTTAACTTTAAAATTTAGCCCCATGGTAAGGAGCATCCCAGCTGGATTGGGATGGAACTGGTGGTAGTTAGCGTCACCTGAAGATGGACAGGATCACTTCGCGGGGAGGCTGTGTCCTCACTGGTACAGATATAGTTGTAAACAGGATGTCGTGTGTGCTGTTTTCATGTGGAAGAGTGGGACTGAGTGAATGGTGGCAGTGGGAGGCACTGGTCACATGACTGTCACCCTCCAAGCTCTGGTAGGCCCAGCAAGCCCCGCATATATATATTCATATACAAATGGTATTTGTTTTATTGGGCACGCCAGTAAGCACCTCTTGCCTCCCGTTCCGGGTCGGTGCAATCCAGGACCCACACAGTAGGTTAAAAGGCGTAGAGCCAGGGAGACTGGAGAACAGGTGGTGCTTAGGTAGAGAGCTGGGCAGGGCAGGGGCGAGGAATCAGGAGCTGTCACCCCAGAGGCTGTGGGGAGCTGCTGCAGGTTTGTGCAGGGTGGGAGAGTCCATGACTTTGATAAGTGTCCTTGGAGACCAGAGCTCTTCCATGTGTTCCTGGGGATGGAGGTCAAATTTGGACATCCTTTGAGCTTCTGAGCTTTGAAAGCTGGGCCTTCTGCAAAGGAAGGAGGATACCTTGTCCTCTAAGAAGTAAATGAGGAGATGATATAAAGAAGGACGCTCAGCCCCGTCACCTCTGACTTTTGGGGCCAGGGAAATTTGGTGTGGGGTATGGAAGGAATCTTAGCATTCTTAGTTTCTACTCAGGAGACACTGGTAGGGACTGCACCCCCCAGAAATATACTAGACACTGCCTATGCCCTGTGGAGTTTTCCTCGAAACACTATTGAGTTAAAGAAGCAGGTGTCATGGATGTGTACGTGTGTGTGTGTGTGTGTGTGTGTGTTTATTTCCTTAGGACACAAATGTCAGAAGAGAAATTGTGGGATGCAGGGTGCAAAGATTTTCTTAAGAATAAATATGATTTCTCATTATAAAATTAGTAATTATAGCTGTAGGAAACTTGGACAATGGTAAAATGCATGAAGAAACACACACACCAATCACCTCTATTATATCACCCAGAGATAACCATTCTTAATATTTCATTTCATAATCTTCTGTCATTTTTTTCTATGCATACAAATAGATATATTTTCTGTTTTTCAACAAAAAAGAGATAGCACACACTGTTTTGTAATGCACTATTTTCATTTAAGGATGGGTGATCACTGTCTTTTCATATCAATGAATATGAGTCTACAGCACAAATTTCACTGGCTGTTGGCTGGAACTGTGGAATTGTGTTATAATTTACTGAATCCCCTGTCATTCTTTAAAACATTCATTTTTATTACACAATTAATGTATGTTTATTATAAAGAAATTTTAAAAATGGAAATTACCACAATGCAGAAAGAACAAATCACCCATGATCTACCAGTCATGGGTGATCAGCATTAATATTTCAGTGTGCATTCTTTCTTACAAAAATTGATTTTTGGGGTATGTATTATTTTATCACCCTCTCTTTTCATTTAACAATACGGCATTCATATACATGCTTGTGTAAAGCCATTTCTGAAGGCTGTGTAGAATTCTATTGTATAAAAATACATGATTTATACAACCAATGATTGCCTATTAATTGACATTTTTGCTTTCTTTCTTTTGCTGTTACAAAATACTACAATAAACAGGCTTGTAACTAATTCTTCTTTTTAGGACAAATTTCTACAGGAAGAACAAGTGGGTCAAAAGGCATGCAAAAATGGATATGGAAAACAAAATTTCCCTCTAAAAACTGTACCATTTCATGTTTCCAGCAAGAAAGTATAAATGTCCATACTTCAAGCTCCATGCTAACACTGGATATAATAATAGTAATAATAAAAAGCCAACTTCATAGGTGAAAAATGGTAGCTTGTTGTTTTAATTTGCATGCACTTGAATACTAATAAGGCTGAACACTTTTTCAAATGCCTTTTGATATTTGTATTTCTTCTATTGAAAATTGTCGGTTCATAGTCTTTGCTCGTATTTCTATTTGTATGTTAATATCTCCTCGATTATTTCTATGTTATGGATGTTAACCCTTTACCTGGGTACATAGACCAAGTTGCAAGTATTTTCCCAAATTCATCAACTCTTTCCTACTTTGTTTCTATTTTTCATTTTGTATATTTCACTTGTTGGAAGTTGAAGAGGTGAATATAGCAAAATTTGTTATTCCTTTATTTTGTGGTTTTTGCCTTTGGTGTCATGCTTAGGAAAGCATTCTCCACTTCAAGTTTTATGAATACTAGTCTACATTTTATGGTTTATTTTATTTTAGCTTATTTTTGCAGAGCTTGGGGTCAAATCCAGGGCCTTGTGCATGCTAGGCAAGTGCTGCTACACCCATGGTCCTTGCAGATTATGTTTAAGCTATTTTTTTCCTGGAATTTATTTCATTTTGATTAGATGATGTTATTGAACAAAGCTCCCTTTTCTCATATCCCAGACTGTGTCCCATGGCCTGGGAATGTCATGCGTGTTCCTGGCTCTGTCCCCAGGAACTCAGTTCTGGTCCGTGGAAGGTCTAGGTCTGCCCAAAAGCTCACTCTTACATATTATAGTTTTAAAACATTTTTTAATATATGGGAGGGTAGGTATCTCTTCTGTTTACTTTTCAATACTTCCTTGTCCATTCAAGAAATAAATCCTCCTGGTTGGTCTTGCAATATTGTTTTCAAAGTTGAAAAGATAAAATTCTCTTTTGGGT
>RJWM01049235.1:0-11201 GCA_004363535.1 Dasyprocta punctata
CTCTCTCTCTCTCTCTCTCTCTCTCTCTCTTTTTAAAGAAACTCCTATAAATATCTTGGATCTTCAGATATTCATGAAAGAAGACTTCCAGAATTACTTAAGAATGTGCAAGAATAACAGGATACATGTAACCAAAGTGTGTGAGGGGTATTTCAAGGGAGATTAATAGCAATGTGTTTTAATAAATTTTAAACTTTTCATTTAAACATTCACCATATTTTTGATCATATCTTGTAATACTACTAATGTAAGTAGCACTGCTTATCTTATCTAAGGATGTTGCTGTCTGTCACATAATAGTTCAGAATCCTCTTACAAGATGCATATCAATCTCACATGTTTAAACATCATATTGTCTCCCTGGTGTGAGAAACTGAAAGAGTAACTAAGGTCGAAAATATACAACAGATATTGTGAAATGGGAAGAAATTGTTCAAAAGGGAAAAGGAACTATGATGGGGGAAAAGGGAAAGGAAGGAAGGTAAAAGGAAAAAAAATGCAACTTAGTTATACTACTAGTATCTCTTAGTTTATAGAAAAGAAAGGTTTATGCTAATATTGAATGGAGAATTTTTTATGCCCATAGCTTGGGCACTGAGTAACTACTTTAAATGTAATAATACACAATGTATTAAATATTTTTATTCTCCTATTATTTTACCATGAAATTTTGTTTTACTTTTTTTCCATAAAATAAAAAAAAACCAAAAAAAAATTTTTTTTTGGGCACTCAGTCTATTAAGGCGAAGAGAAAAGGAGAGTGAAACAAAGAATAAAAAGCTTGAATGCAGGCATGGGAGGCTCACCACAGAGGACGTGCTGGCTCTCCGCAGACCAAGGACGGGGGTTGGATTATATGTATTCTTAGGGAGGGGTTTTGGTTAGCTGACTTTGATGGATTACTGTGAGATGTTAGTGGAGGAATGGGGAATCTTTCGCGGCTGCGGGAAGAACAGGCAGGGTGTTCTGGGAAAAAGAACACTGATAAGATGTCTTTTGTGGTTTTTGTAACTTCAGACTTCTGCCATGATGACTGAGCAGGCCGGTGCAGGGAGAACCGTATTATTCCCATCTCTTGGTGACCGGGGTCCAGGGGCATCTTTCAGGCTACTTCCTGCTGAACTGGGGCGGCGTAGGGGATCCGGAGGAGCATGCATGCGGCCCATTGGCAAACTCCACACGGGTCCGTGAGGCGGAGATTTATTTCACTGAGGACAAGGATTTCTTTGGCTCTAAATGCCTGAGTTCTAGACTGGATGAATCGCGAAAGGAGTCTGAAAGCACAGGGGGTTGGTAGCAAAAAAACCCAAACAAACAAACAAACAAAAAACAAAAAAATTAATGATCAGGTGGTCTAAGATGGGTATTACAGTAGGGGCCCATGTATCTAGCATGGGCCACCAAGAGGGCCAGGGAGGGGAAAGAGGCAGTGTACCTCTTTCCCAGCTCGGCAGCAAGTTCCCTAAGTTTTTTTAACTTGTCCTTTGACTATGCCTGATTTATTGAAAAAATAGCAACATTCTTCTCCCAACATTGCACAATACCCGCCTTTTTCAGCGGTTAGAACATCAAGTGCTCAACCTTACTGAAGGACAACTGCTGCCAGTGAGTTAATCTGGTCTTGGAGTGAGTCAGCAGTTTGTGACACTGCATCAGTGGAGGTTTTCAGGTCATATGATAACTGTCAGTAGTAACCCAAACTTATTCCAAGTTCCCCTGCCCCCATCCCTATGGCTGAGAAAACACCTATTCCTGTTAAGATAGGGGCTAGCGCAGCTCTTTGTGTAAGTGTATGAGATGTCAGTGAGAGAGAGGTTTGTTGTCCCTGTATTATTTGTGTTGTTGTATGGAGTGTTGCTTGAGGGGCCACTACTGCTACTGTACAAGAGCCTTGCCAGGTAGATGGGAGACAAGTATATTCCCCATGCCCACAAACAAAGAATTGTCCATGAGGAGGGCATATCGGTGACAACTGAGAAGACACCTTTTGTAAGTGAGTGCAAGAGGACAGAATGTCCACTTGTAAGGTGACTCTAGAGCTGTTGGTCTGGTGAATACATGTTAAATTAGTAGGCCAGAGTTGTCCAGGAGCCAAGAAGAGGGGCCCCACAATTTTGGTCAGTGGGTGTATTTGAAAAGAGGCTTGGTCTACCTGAACTAGGTAGGCCATATATAGATCTTGCTGTAAACAAGCCAACAGTTGGAGAGGTGAGAGTCGTCCTCTGACAGTTGGAGTGCTATTTTTAGAAATTGGTAAGTATTGTTAAGAAGATGGGATATGGGCAGTGTTATAGGAACGATTTTAGAGGGTGAACAAGAGGATATGAGGTTGTTTGTGGTCGTGTGTATAGTAGGGAGGAGTCTCTAATTTACATAACTGTTTTCATATAGACACTCAAGCCATACATAAACCTCCAACTCTAGTCACCACTCATACCCCTCAAAAAAAAAAATACCACACATCAAGTCACTCACAGCTGCCATCCCTGCACCAAAATGTCTCCTCAGAGACACCTACCTGCCTCCTTCCCAGCTCACCAACCTCACTGACACCTGCTTGTTCTCCTTGTAGGACACGTACTCCACAACTTTCAGCCTCACCATTTCTCTCTCCCGCATACATAAAATCTCAAGTTCAAACCGAAATTCTCCAGTACTACAACACACAACAAACAACCCAACTCAAACCCAGCCTCTCTCTGCCCTTTCTCCAAAACTGATAACAAAATGCTTACAATGATTAACTACATGGCCACCAGTACATTTGTCACTATGTTTCCTGGACCCCTCCCCACAAACATGAGAAATATGGTTGTTGGGGCAGTGAGGTAAGTGAACTGTAACAATAAGACAGTTGTGTGTAAAGAAAAGGGTTTGGAATGAGCAGGGAGTGGGTCCTGTCTGTACATAGGCTGTCAGCTCCCACAACAGAGACTGCAGACTGGAAATATCAGCCCAAAAACTCAGGAAGAACACCTCCTGTCAACATGGCCTCCATGTCAACAAGGAAAGAGAGGGTTTTACCTGAGATGTCCAGCGAGACTTGGGGCTCTGAGAGAGGTACCTCAGTAGGGCTGTGGGCCCAAGCCCCATTGATCCCCTTCAGCAGCAATGCTGAGCAGCTCAGCCAGTGATGAGTCCAGAGGTGGCCGTGTCTTATCCTGTGAGGGCAGGGAAGGTGATGACTGACCCGCTCTCTGGTGGACAGGGCAGTCCCAATTTCTGTGGCCCTCTTGGTTGCAGAAGGGACCAGTTTCCAGTTGTGGCTGCAGGTCAAGGCAGGCTCATGTGCAGTGTCCTTGCACTTGAAGCATGGTGAGGAGGGGCTCCGGTTTTTTAGATTTTTTTTTTCTGGCCTGTGTTTTTATCTTGAGCCCCAAGTGCTGCTGCAGCTGCAGCTGCTGAGACCAGAAATTTGCCTTGGAGTTTTAGCCTGGAATGTAACCTTTTTAAGGTTGTCCTGTTTTTGCTGTTTTTGTCTATTGTTGATGACCCAGAAAGCCATATCTAGGAGGTCTCCCTGAGGGGATTGAGGACCAAGGTCTGCCTTTTTGAATTTAGTTTGAACATCTGGTGTTGCTTGGGAAATAAGATAGGAGTTTGATGTATTGTTGAGGGGACAGAGTGGAATTAAGATTAAGATAAAAAATATTTGTAGGTAGGATTAAATAGTGAATTTAAGCTTCTTGATATAATTGTATGTGTTAGCAGCTAACGATGTTACATGCTGGAAGATATGTGAGAGATTGGAGAGGGAAAAAGGGACATGAACGTGGATTAAGTTTTTGGTATGTGTCACCTCGAAAGGGGGAAGGAAACGTTGGGGTGAGGGTCATGTAAAAGGTGGCTGGGGTAGGGATAATGAAGGCACTGTGTGGGAGGGGTTGCCAGATGGTGGTGAGTGTGAGGGGCTGCAAGATGGCGGTGAGAGGGAGGAGTGAGATCTCATGTGGTATAGTAGAGAGGAGGAGCAGGAAGGAGGAGTGAGGAGGAGAGACGATGGCACTGGAGGAGTAGTGGGGGAGGAGTTGTGGGGGAGGTAGGAGGTGGAAGCAAAGATGGCAGCAGAGGAGAACAAGGAGAGCTTTGTGGGTATCGGGGTGGTGAGAGCTGAAGGGATATTGTCTGTAAGGTCAGCAGGATTGTCAGGTAAGGGTTTTGGCAGTGTGGAGCAGGTCAAAAGTATTTGGGCTGCTCCACATGCCTGAATGAGGGAAGGAGCATGCCCTGAGAGCAACAAAAGACCTGAAGATAAGGAACCTGACCATTTGCCATGAAGATAGTAAAGTTGTTTAAATCATGAAGGGTGGCAGCTGTTATCAAGCTTGAGTGTGTTTTGCAGGGCGAGAAGTACCTTTGCCCATTGTGATTGAATTGGAGGTGAACCAAAGGGCTAAAGCCAGAGTCACACCCCTGTAAGGAGTCATCACCCTTGCAGGGAGTGTGAATGAGAGAGATCCCCAACACCTACGTCCAGCAGTCATCACTGGTGGAGCAAAGGGGGCGGCTTGAAGGGTGAGGATGTGGTCCTGGAGGACATGGGGGTGGTATCCTGATGCAGGCCTGTGATCTATGAGATGGGCACCCTGAGGGAGAGTAGGAGTTGGCTCACCTGTGAGAACCTGAGGAGATGAGGCAGGGCTGGTATTGGGTGGATGGTGGCTAGTAACAGCAGAGGCAGGAATCCCCCAGAAGAGAGAAGAGAAGGAATGAAGGAGAGAG
Organism: Dasyprocta punctata; assembly: GCA_004363535.1. Classification (NCBI taxonomy): domain Eukaryota; kingdom Metazoa; phylum Chordata; class Mammalia; order Rodentia; family Dasyproctidae; genus Dasyprocta; species Dasyprocta punctata. Next base: position 4,723 of record RJWM01049235.1, read on the forward strand.
ACAGAGAAAAAGAGAAAGAGTTGCCCGTAGGGCAGGGGGGAGCTCAAGCTGGGGGATAAGCCTCCTAGGAGTAGCTGTCCCTGTCCATTCCGAGTCTGAACAGCACCAACTGATTGAGTACTTTTTTGGGATGGGGCACTCAATCTATCCTGGTGCTGTAGGCTGAGCAGGCCTGTAGGGGGAGAGCCCTATCACAAATAAAAATAAGATGCCTGTAGTATGCTTGTCTCATTGTTAAAGCAAGAAAGAATAAATCAACAGTGAAGCATAGTCTCTGCAGGTTCCAAAAGTTCTTGTGCTTAATTCGTTACTTCCATTCATGACACATGGAAGTGTTTTCTCTGTTAAGCCATTTCTATTCCGTTATTTGGTAAAACTGATCTTGTTTGGTCCTGCCCTATAAATATTAAGGAGTAAGGTTAAGGAGTAGTTTTCCTACTCAGCAGTTGTTTGAGGAAGTAAAATAACTCCACCCTGGTGAATTTCTTGTTCATTTCACAGTGTGTATTGTTCCTCAGGGATATGCTGACTCTATAGTCTTTGGTCAGGGCTCTTTTGCCTCATAGCTTTTCCACACTCTCATTGGTCAGTTGTGGGTAATAATTACTGTCCACCAAAATACTCTGTATTGGAAAGAATTTTAAAATCTGCTGAGTAATACAGTGTCAACCCAAAGTTAATGATTCATAGGTTTTCTCTGGACCAGCAGTTTAATTTGGAGGGTTATCTTTGCTGTACTCACACAAACAGCATCCTATATTGCAAATACCTTGGGACAGCAAAAGATTGAAGCCAAAGCAAGTTTGTTTCATGAATTATTATTGTTCAGCAATTTGTTTTGTGGCACCAGGGATTGAACTCACAACCTTACACCTGCCAGACAGGCACTTAAGCCACTGAGCCAAACTCCCAGCCCTAGTTTTCTTTGAGGCAGGGTCTCACTGTGTAGCTCAGGTTGGCCTGGCGCTCGCGTTGTAGCCCAAGCCGGCCTCCAACTCACAATGCTCCTCCTACCTCAGCCTCCCGAGTGCTGGGATTAAAGGCGTGCACCACCATGCCCAGCTTGTAATTGGATATTTAAATTATGAATTTATGTTTTTCATTTTGCAGATGAAAAATGATGGTGGGGATGTCTCTTCTGCTGGAGTTTTGTTTTTTAACTACCTGAACTTTGGTGCAGCCTGCTTTGGGGGTGTTGTTTCGAGTTTGTATAAGGGCATGTGGGTTACAATAAAGCTGTTAGGTTGATTCTGAGCACACAGTAATGTAACGAACACCTTAAATTCTTTATTTTTATTGGTGCATAATCATCAGTAAAGTTATTACTATCATCACCATCAGAATTGATATCATCTTTGCACAGCAGGGCTTTTCTCCTGTCATCCTTTTCACTGTGGTCATTTTACTTTAAAATTTAAAGAACTAATTTAATATTTTGAAGATTTACTTTTTTAACAGCAATATTAGAAATTTAATATTTAACCTCCATGCCTATGTGAATTAATTGTTTCCCTTTTTATATCCATTCTGGCCTCCCTGTTACCTAACTTTCCCTTGGTCTCTGTACTTCAGCAGCACCACAGAGGAGTCTGTTCTCTTCCACTCTGGTCTGCCAGTCCAACACATTTCTGGGCTTATGCAAGGTGCTGAGGAATCTGCAAGTTTGTACTCCCAATGGTCTTCCTTGCCCATAGGATTCCTAGTCTTATGGATCCCCAGTGCCCCAGAATTATTATCTATCAAATAATAATTTCCCAGCACTGAAAATGTTTAAACACGAAGTGTATATTTGGGTTAATAATTACTTAGGTTCAGAAGGATTTTGAAATACTGCCTCAATTTCTGAAAGAAGCTTTCCTGTTTTGGAGCGCCATCTTCTGTTCATAAGGAAAAACAGCAGAATATGTGATAAATTGTGACTGAAGTGAGGATGTGAATTCCACACACGATGTGTTTGCAGAAGTAAAAATACTGCCATCCAAAACTTTCTATACAAATTCCTAAGTAATTAATAGTTGGGAGTGTATTTTACCTTTAGCCATTTCAAATATGGAAAGACAAAAGTTTTATCCTGTTCAACTTTAGTCCAACTGGTACTTTAATACACATGTGCATATTTAGGGTGTATCAGTTATAATCTTATGTATACAGTATACGTATATGTAATAGTCTGCTGGACCTCTTGGAGAAGTCTAAATTCTCAGTCTCCACTTCCTTATGGTAAAGTGCTGATAACTAACAGAAGTTATCTTTTATAATGTTTGCAGTTGAACTAGGAACTTTTAGGAGTATGAAGAGGTCTTGAAATTTAAGTTTGATAACCACTATTCTAAATTGTAATTGTTTTGTCATAACTTCCCAACTGAACTGGTAAATATTTGGGGTAAAGTCTTAACCAGCCCATTAACATTTTTATTTTCTTATTCTTCTGTTCACTGCTTGGCTTGGGTTTTTCCTATCGGATTTTGTATACTGCGTGACAGTTGTGCTTGTTTGTGTTCGTCTCATAATACGAGTCCTTGAGAGCTCTTTTGCTTAGCTGACCTTTATTTTTTGCACTCTTAGTGTGCTGTGCTTAGCCAAGTTCTCAGTAAGTGTGTGAAATGTTAATGCACACCATGCTTATGGGCCAGGAATGAAACATAATGTCTTAATAAATATGGCAAAATTTTACAGCCTTGTTTTAAAAAAAATCAGTGCACGAGACAATGGACTTATTCTGGTGAAAGCTACTATGTAATACATGTTTGCATCCTGTTCTTTTTCATTGTTTCAGTATAGTCTTTACCTGGAAAGATATAAGAATACATATTCTTCATGACAAATCCTTAGTTTTTAAGGGTAAGTTCGACTTTTTGAAAGTTTCAAGTCATTTGAAAAAATGTTTGAAGAATAAGGTAGCTAATAATAACTTAAGTTTTCTAAGTCAATAGTTCTAATGGTAGTTTCAAAAAGTTAGGTAAAGATATTTTGCAATGTGTTTGTACTCTTGAAATACTTTCTACGTATTCAATAATCTCTGGCAATGTGCTTTACTATGGTCTCTGTTAGTTCCCCAATCCATTTGAAGGTCTGTCAAGGAATAAAAATGAAGCAACTTTAGATTACCCCTTCTGGTGCCCACAGGCTGGAGAAACTATTTCAGCTCAGGTTCAATCTCTTAATTGTTGACAAGTGGCCTGGAAAGATTGAAGAAAAAACAGAAAATTGCTGAGCTATTTGTAAAAACGGTTTATGAGCTGGAGCAAGAAAATAGCCCTGAGGATTTATTGTCTTATGTCTGGTGCAAAACTCCTTCAGTCCTTTCCTGCATATTTTTTCTTGGGGTACCTACACTGACCTTCTCAATAGATCCCAGCTCTGCTGGTGGGATAGCTATTATTAACTTCATCCCTTGATGGGTCAGGTAAAAGTAGGTTTTAATCACTTAGGCCAATAACTCTAACCCTAACCCTAATCCTAACCCTAACCCTAACCCTAACCCAACCCCCAGCCAGTGTTGCAACACTCTATAATCTCCTGTCTCAGGTTAGAAGTTCAAGTCTGGGAAATTAAGCAAGACTCTGTCCCAAAATAAAAAAAAAAATAAAAAGGCTGGAATTGTAATTCAGCGGTAGAGCAGTCTTGGGTTTGAGTTCAGTACTGCAAAAAACAAAACGAAACAAAGCAACCCCCCAAAAAGAACTCCCTCCCTTCTGCAAACCCAAACCAGACCATGAAGTATGAAGTCAAATTTACAATTGCCATAAATTGTGTTATTTTTCCAGTGTGACAGCTACCAACCATAAGTAGTCACTGAAAACTTCGAATTTGAGGACTGCAATTAAAACAATGTACAAGTGTAAAATGTACACCAGATTTTGAAGTTTTGCTGATTAAAAAAAGAATGTAAACTATCTCACTTTTGAACTGATACTATTTTGATATATTGTTAAAATTTATTTAAATTAATATTACCTGTTTCTTTTTATGTTTTCAATGTAAGCACTAAAAAATAAAAAATTATGTATGTAAATTCCATTTTGTTTTGTTTTCTTACACTGCCTTTTAGCATAAAATGACTTATGAGAAGGCTTTTTAGACAGTTCTCTAATATGACTTAGAAAGACACAAAGAAAATTGTTGCCTTGCTTTTAGGTTTTACATAATTTCCTCGACACAAGTTACAAGGAATCTGAAGAAAAATGTTTTTAAATCTCTGTCTCTCAGTTTCACCACTACTAGGAGGTTGGGGCAAAATCCTGGGTGGTTGGCTATTCTTTTGGCTTGGGATCTGGATTTGAGATCTGCATATAAATAGATGTGATTCCATTGGTCAACATGAATGCTTGCATTAGAAAACTGAATCATAGGAATCCAATTTATGCATCGGTGATTTCCACACCAGGATCATAATTTATAGAAAAAGAAAACCACTCATCTTGTAATCAAGACCCCACACATGTGTTGTCCTGGAGGATATGAACACTTAGATGAGTTTCAGATGAGAGGGGACTCACCACATAGTTAGGGCTAAGTGACACGTTCTTAGTTTTTTTCTTTAAAATATTAGCATGATGAAGGTACTTCAGTTGTTTACATACTTTCAATACTTTCTCCATTTCTCATATCAGAATTCACTCAGAAGGAGGCCAGTGTAAAGTGGTCTTCTGCTGCTAATTCATCCATCCTTAATCTCATTAGGCTGTTAATTCCCATAGAGCATAAGCAGTAGTAGACACTGTTCCCAAATGTTAAATGTTATTCAGTGAAAGCATGGGGTCATTCTGAGTCTAAAAGAATATGCTGCGTTTTTCAAACATTACTGGACTTGATTTGTATAATCCTTTTTGACTTTACCACAATCTAAAGATGACATTTTAATATCTATTTTCATGTAAATATATATTTGAACAAGAATTTCTGCTACATTTTAATATTCCCCTAAACCTAGGTGCAAAATTCTACTAAACATATAAGCAGAAAGTTTATGTTGCCTTTTGTCTCAAGGAGAAATGCAATTTCTCAGAGCTGACAGATAAAATGTGAAGTAGCAAAGCTGAAGCTAGCAAAGCAAACTTTAGAATAGACTAGAAATAGCTAGGTTTAGATGGTGTAAGAGGTGATATTGAGTACATCAGCCACAGATGGTATAATGCATATGTTCCAGTACTTTTCCTGTCTTTCTGTTTAAAAACTTGTAGGTTTTCTTATTGCAAATGTATGGCTCATCTAGGTAAAAGGTTTGTTTTATTAAAGTCAATTGTTTTATTACCATCTTTGTGCTCCCATTTATAGAGAGTTATTATACCTTGACATAAATAAGGTACTGTCAGGGAGTAACCTAGAATTTTCGTCAGCTGAAATTCATCTCTGAATTGCAGGTATTTTATATATATATATTATATACAACATACACATTTTATGTAAATAAATAAGGCGTTTTCTTTGAAAGCAGGTCATCTCAATGTCCCTAGCTGTCAAGTTTATTGAGGGCAGTTTAAGTCCACTTGGTAGGCTTAAGGGGCCTCTTTTCTCTTTTATTATTCTGTATTCTACAGGGCAGACCCCCTGCCTGCACAACTCGGAGGGGGTCCTGAGAGCTTTATAAACTCAGCCCAATTTCTGCCTTTGGAGAGGTGAAAAGGGTGCCCCGCCCCCTCCTATGAAAAGAGGGATTTGACAGTTTCAATGCTTTTAAATCAAAGTTTGAAGTCCCTAATCCCTCACTACTCAGGACCCCCACCCCGAGGCTTACGACCCCCTTTCCTCACATCCTAAGTGCTTTGGACTGGCCCTCGAACTCCTTGTCCCACTCCACAGTTACTGTGACTCTGTGTGAAGAAGTCACCCAGGACCTGTGTTACTTCCCTTGCGAAGAAACACAATTATGGTGAAAATTAGGGTGGAAATCATTTCGTTTTTGTTCCTAAAATAAGGGAAGGATGTGCCTAACCATCCCTGGGAAAAAGAACTTTGAGAGGCAACGGAGCGACCAGGTAATTTAGAAGAAAAACAGAAAGTGGTCTCTCACGGCCCTGGACTTCCTTTGGAGTTGGGGGATTTGGGGACGTCTAGCCGAGTTGCCTGTGAGATTATGGGAAAAAGAAATGGATAGCACGAAGCTTGAGGCTTCTGGGAGCCTTTCCTGATCAAACTCGGGTGACTTGGTGTGGCGCATTTTAATATTTTCTATTTTTTGTGAGGTGGAACAAACACAACTTGGGCGCAGCGCGGCGGCTTGGAGGCTGCCAGCCGGGCGGGCGGCGGGCGCACCAATCAGCGCGCGCCTGCGCTCTATATATACAGCTTCGGCAGCGCCTCCCCGCCACCGCGTCCTCGAACCTCACAATGTCCGAGACCGCTCCCGCCGCCGCGCCCGCCGCCGCGCCCCCGGCGGAGAAAACTCCTGTCAAGAAGAAGGCTGCTAAGAAGCCTGCGGGGGCGCGCCGCAAGGCGACCGGGCCCCCGGTGTCCGAGCTCATCACCAAGGCTGTGGC
>RJWM01049236.1:0-11192 GCA_004363535.1 Dasyprocta punctata
CAACATTATTATAAAGTGAAAGAAAAAGAATAAGTAGGTAAAACTTGAAAGTTAGAATTGTTTGCTAAAAATCAACAAAACTATGATAAACATAAAATGCAAAAATTATTATATTTCATAATTTTTTGTGTTCTTAATAAATTTTCAATTAACATTTTTGGACTAAATCAAAAAGTTCATAAGACAGGTTAGTATAATTTTTTTATTTGGAGAAACACAAGGAATATGAATCCCTCTGATAACGTGTATAAATGTCCATACAAAGATATTAACCAAATGTAATTTGGAGTTGTTATTACAGAAATATAACTGTTTAAGCATATTTGGTAAAGTTTTTTGGATTATCAACTTCAAATTAGAATTTGCTCCTTGTGTTTGACACAGGTATGCATTGAAGCAATAAACAATACTAAATTATTACATGTTTGTCATTATAGTAAGGAAATCACATAAGAAATTTTTCTTAAGGGAAAAGTAAAATATTATAATCTTTTATGCATGCCCACTTGATGCGTAGGCTTACTGCAACTATAGTTATATATTAACACCATATTTCCTTCTCTGATGTTAATGAGCACATTGAATGTGACTTTTTATGTAACTGTTCCTCTGGACATTTATTTTCTTATATGACACCTTAAGGTCATACTGTTAAGCTCATTCAGTCCTTAATGGAGTTAATTTACTCTCACTGGAATGTGATAACTAACTTTGAAGCATAATGATCACTAAATTAAACCATTTTCTCTCAAAAGTATTGGTTAAATGATTTTTAAATTATTTAATCACTGAAATACACTTATTAAATAATTGTCATCATGAAGCATATTGTAACATAAGGAAATAGGAATATGCTAAAATAAGTGAATTCATTCCTATTTTGTTACCTTCTCCCCTCCAAAAACAAAAGAAAAGATGTATCACAGGTACATAAAACCATACATATTTACTCCCAGAAGATAGTCTTTAAATTATGGTTACATGACATTCTAATTTTTTCTCTTAGAGGTTATGAATGCTCTGATTCCTAACATAAGTCATTTACATTGGAAAGATAATTAATTTGTTAGTATAGAATTAGGAGGCATTTAATTCACTCATTTTATTTATGTGTAACCTTCCTTATTCTATAAATATGTTTAAGGTTAACAATCAATATATTTCAATATAGTTGCCTCAAATTTTAGACTTATAAATACTGATAGCACATTTAGAATAACGAATATTTTTTAAAGCTTAATTTGGATTCTACTGTCTATCTGTAATGTTTTGCGTGAGAATATAGGTATGATAATTTACTACTACATAAGTGGTTAATTATATAAATTTTTAGTACTTACAATTAGTGCATTTTAAATTTTACTCCCCTTTTATATGTGAATAAAATTTTTTTATAAACTTAATGTTGTTGACTTTTGGTCCTATTTAGCAAAATCCAATGTCCTCGTTAATAAATCTGGGAAAGAATAAAGAGGAATTGTATAAAGTTAAACAGTTTATGTAGAAATAATAGAATGTTATGAGTTAAAAATGCAATCAGAAAAATATTTCAAAACTTTAGTAAAATCTAAAAACTTTGTATCAAATGGAAAGAGCCACAATATATATACAGATGCTGTTGGATGATCTGTTTACATCTCTGTCATATATAAACTGCAAAAATCAAACAAGCTAACAAAACAAAAAACCAGCAAGTATAAAGCAGCAGAAAAATTTTTCATTTGGCAGAATATATGAGACGATAAATCAACAGTTTTTAGTTGCACCACAAGGATCTGTCAAGACTGTTGGGCTCTTTTTTCATGTTCCCTGCCTCAGTTTCTAGTAGCTTGAAACTCAAATAAGAGAACATTGAAGAGTCAGAATTCAGCAGCACAGTACCAGAGCCCTTAGGTTTCATTTTGGATTTTATACTTCAATTTGCAATTTTGTGGTGGAAGGAAAACGAAAGAATTGCACATATGTTGTCTCTGAACATAGGAACCCTGGGCTTAACAATACTATTGGAGGATTTGAATATTGAAATATATGACGACAATTTCATTGCAAATATTTTTATCTAAAACTACTATACAATAGTCACTCAATTCGTTAAGTATCTAGGGACATGTAGATAGATATGCCACTGTTGTGGAAGAAGTTAAGAAAGAGATTCTGGGAGCAATAAGACCTAATCAAAATTGATGGTTGTAATATTCAACCTTATAATTATTAAATAAGGCATTGTGAGTTTTCAAAATGAATCTGAAATAATCTGTGAAGCTTTCACAGTAGCTGCTCTTTCTGAATGCAAAAAGAAAATAGGAAAAAGTTTATTTTGAAAGGTCAGTTAAATGTTTCTATCTATAGTAAACTATTGTTGGTTAAACTAATATTTAATGAACATGTGGCACAATATCAAGGGTGCAATATATTTGACATAAGGAGAGGAGAAATCCTGTACATCAGCAGATAAAACACATACAGTTTTACTGCTTAATAAGAACAAATTCACATTAGAAAAGGAGAAAGGAGATGAAGGTGGCTTAATAGCAAAGCCAGATGTACTTTATAGTGAAAATTGCTGCTATCCAAGGAGCACTAATAATGCAATGTCAATAAATAGTCAAATAAATATTTGTCATACTAATTTCAATTAATTCTAAATGTTATTTAAGGAACTATACTTTCTCCTTCCATTAAAAAAAAAATAAAGTATCCTGAGGAAGAATATGGCACAAAGCACAGAGCCAAAGTCTGCAGTATCCTCTATAGGATCTCAATTTTGGTATTGTTTAGGACACAGTGTAGAGTTAAGGACACTTTCTCACATTAAGTCAATATCAATTCAGAAAATTATTATTTAATAATTTTTTCACAGAAAGAAAAAATATTTATAGTTAAAGTGGATGTGCCCTTTGTTTCCAAATAAACATTAATCTCAACCACCCTTTCAAAACACTATTAATTTCCTGTGATTATTGACATTTAAAATTATAAGCAATAATTAAATAATATGAAACTAAGTATGGAAATCTGCTAATATCATTAAAATGAATTTAATTTTAAATGTTAATACATCATTGGTTTACATTCCAGAGCCTTCATTCCTTTTGTTTTCTCTCTGTAGAACACTTTATGGCAGTATTTGTAAAACTGGATTTTTTTTCTCTTTTAGTGCTTAACATAATGTCTGTCTTTCAGAGGACCCTTTTGAATCATTTGAGTTAAAACATTCTTATTCTAATTTGCTTCACACAAGACTTTTAAAGGCAGCATTTAAAAGATTTGTATTTTCTATTTTGCACATGATAGACACTAAATAAATGTTTATTGATGGGTGAATGAACAAATAAGAATAAATTAAAAAAGAACGAACTTGTACTTAGATAAGGGGAAATTATTCAACAAAATTTCAGGGAAAGCCTGAAATAATATTTGCAAACATTTAGTAGATAAGCAGAATTTTTTAAATGACAATAATACTAGGTAATGGGAACAAAACGAATGGTAACCTGATAGAGCAGGTGAAAAGAAAGTGACTTTTTCTCAAGTTACCAGATGTCTTACTTTTCACTCATTGCTGAGACAAAATACCTGATGCCCAAAATAAGGGAAAGAAAGGTTTATTTCTTACAGTTCTCACGGGGTTTCAGTCCATACTTAGTTGACTTCAAGGCAGCATGGCATGGTGGGGCTGCCATTTATGGTGGCTGCCAAACAATAAGGCATGCTAACCAAGAAGAGAGAGAGTGAAGACACACATTCCTATCATCCTTACCCTGTATATTGGCTCCACCTCTGGGTGGTTGCAACACTCACATCACCAATACCAGTGCTAGACAACAAACCAGTCGTGAATGCCAGACTCAGCCCCATCCAAATTACATGAGTCCTCGGAAGGATCATGTATTTTGGATTTGATCCTTGGAAGGATCAAACCAAAACATTCCACCCCTAACCCCTCAAGGACTCATGTATATCCTTTATACAGAAGACATTTAGTCCATTTCCAAGAGTTGCCACAGTCCTAACAGTTTCAGCATTGCTGAAAAGTCCAAGTTCAAAGTCTCCTCCTATATCTATGGCAAACTCTTAACTATAACCCCTTGTACAAATGAAAATAAGTTAAACACTTCCAAAATTCAAATGCACAGGAAAAATATTATCATTCCAAAAGTTACAAACAGGGGAATACAAAGCATTAAAACCAATGCAAGTCCAAAATCCAGCAAGGCAAATATTAAGTCCTGGAGTTCTCCACTCAGCATCTGAAGCAATCTGGTTGCAAGGCCCAAAAGGCTTGAGCGACTCTACCCCCACGGCATGTCCAGGGGTTTTCCATTGCACCCTTGGCTTCACTGTTGCGTCTTTACATATTGTCCTCTGAAAGTGGGGCAGAAGCTACACATTTTCCTTGTACTTAAAACCAGTGCCACGTGGATGCCACCAAGATTTCCTGCCAGCTGGAGCAGTAGCCAGGCTTTCCTCTCTCTTGGCTAATCATTTATGAGGCAAGCAGTGGGAATTTAGTGCCTGGATCACTGAGCTCTCTGAATCTGATTGTGAGGAACAGCTTCTTTATGCTGCTGCCATTCTGGAATCTGGTGTGGCTGCCACCATTTTTAAACCTGGTGTGGTCACCACCATTTTGAAACCTCCTGTAACCTCCATTGCACTCTGGAACATGGTATTCTGTGGCTTTTTCCTCTGAGCAAACTCTTTCACTTTTGAAGGCCTCTGGCTGCAAAAGGTGGAGGCCTGCTGCTTCCCAGGATGTCCCCAGGCCATCTTTTTTATTTCTCTGTTCCTTCTCAGCAAGCAAAGACTTGACTCTATCTTTACAGTCCACAGTATTTTTGACAAACTCACAACATTTTAAACCACCATGCTGGGCTCTTTGCTCTTGATTCACAGCATAATCTGGCTAAGACCTCCAACAATAGCCAGGTTACTGCTTCCGCATTAGATTGCCTTGAAATTTCTTCCACCAGATGAATCAGTCTATTGCCCTTAATCCCAGTCTCAGGCAAAGTCTCTGGGCATGAGCAGAATGCAGACAAACTTTCTGCCTAGTTGTAACACACATCGTCTGGAGTCTAACCACCAATGCAGTCCTTCTTCCCAGCAGAAACCTCCCGAGCCTGGTCTTTACTGGCAGGCTTTCTATTAGCTTTCTGGTCTCCTGAGCTCTGACCAAAATCTCCCATACAGAACAGGCTAAACTGTTCCAGTGCCACTCTTTCAGGTGACATCTCTGAACCTCTCCAAACTCTTCCCACAGCCATTCCCAAAGGCTCTTGAACCACATGGTCAGGTTTACTCACAGCAATGACTCCACTCCACTGGTACCAAATTCTGTCTTAGTTACTTTTCACTTGTTGCTTGGACAAAGTATCTGATGCTCAAAATTAGGGAAAGAAACGTTTATTTTTTATAGTTCTCAGTGGGTTTCAGTCCATACTTAGTTGGCTCCAAAAGAGCAAGGCGTGGCAGGGTTGCCATTCATGGCAGCCACCAAACAGCAAGGCATGGTAACTGGAAAGAAAGAGAGTGAAGACACATGTTCCTCTTGTCCTTACCCTGTATATTGGCTCCACCTCTGGTTGGGTGCAGTACTCACATTGCCAATCCCAGTGCTAGACAATAAACCAATCAAGAATGCCAGACTCAGATCCATCCAAATTACATGAGTCCTTGGGGGGACACAGGATCAAAACAATACACCAGATTCCTTTTAAGGGAGCTAGAGCTAGTCAGAGTTACAGACCATAGGGAAAAGGAATTTAACTAGATTTGTCTGACGCAGAAAAAGATATCTTTTGCGAGACTTTGTTGAGTACAAACAGCTAATCATTTATGAGGCAAGCAGTGGGAATTTAGTAAGTCTGTATCTGACATTATTGCAAGTAAATGAAAGACACATCTTACTCCTTAACTAACTCATGTGGAAAATGATGGATCTCTGAGTATGATATTTACCATAACAGAAAACATTGGGGGTTTCTTAACCATTGTTACTTTTCAAGAGCAAAGGTCTCATGTACAATTAAACATTGCAAAAATTAATAATAAAAAGCAGTTTGTTGTCATATTTTATGTGGTATTTTATGCAAAATGATTATACATAAAAATCCACTTATATATCTATATATTTTTATTTATTTTGTTTTATATATTGATACTAATCCTACACAAATGTTATCTGATTAGCATTTCTTAATTTGTCTAATTGTGGAGATGTGCCTATATATTTCATAGTGCTTATGGTTCTTATCTCATGACCACATTAGGCCAGTGCTTCTTGTCATTGAAAAATTCTTCCTCCCCACACATTTCCAAAAGTCCCTTAGGAGAACTTCTCTAAGTGATAGCAAAACTGACTTTCTACATGAAGAAGATTGAACCTAGATTCTTATTTCTCACCATTCACTAAACTAAAATAGAAATGGATCAAGTATCTAAATATAAAAACAGAAACACTTAATCTGCTGGAAGATAGGATAAGTAAAATTCTCAAAGACATGGGTGTAGGTAAAGACATTGTGAAAACAACACTCATATCACAGGAAATACTTAAAGAATCAACCAACTGGGCTCACATCATATTAGAAAGCTTTTGCATGGCAAAAGAAACTGCCAACAGAGTAAAGAGTTAGTCCACAGAATGGGAAAGCAATAACAACAATAACAACAACAAGAAATCCACCTTTTATCAGCAGTTCCCAGATAGAGCCAAGCTTTTAATATCTGCTTTTCTACTACCATTCTTGTCTTGCAGTTCTGACTAGGATCTCCCATCAAGCTTATCATATTCTGAGAATTCTTTAACCAGCATCTCTAATAATTTGTAAATTTTTTCCACAATCAATTCTAAAGGTTTCTAAACCACATGGACAGGTTTAGTTACAACAATAGTCCCAGTCCTGGTAAGAATTTTCTCTTTTAGTTACTTTTCCAGTTAGTGAGTCAAGATAATGACACCTGGTATTTAAAAGAAGAGTGGTTTATTTCAGCACACAATTTTAGAGGGTTCACCATATGGTCAGGAGCCCTCAAGTCAACAAATGTCATGACAAAATGACAAGAAGGAAGAAAACTGTTCATGATGTGAACAGAGAGGAAAAGGAGAACCAAGAAACAAGAATATATACTTCTAAGCCATGCTCCAAAGTTCCTACTCTTTGTGATCATGTCCCATCTCTGAATATGGGACTTTTGGGACACATTTTAGATTTAAACCAAAATATATAGTATAAATATATCATTTTATTGCCAGAAAAATCTATGATTGATGGTACCAAAAAACAAAAATAAAACACAAATTTCACTTAAAAATAGTAGACTAGATTAGAATCAATCTACTACTATAGCATTTGACAGAAAATTTCAATTAGCCCAGTACCTGTATCAATTTTTGTTTCTTAATATAGTAACAGAATTTGAAGTTTATTTGCATCTCTTCTAGCCCAACTCAAAAGGACTATAACATCAAACTTTATAGTAACAATGTGAAATTTGATTCATCATTTTAAACGTGACATTATATTTATACAATGAGGACTACATTTTCTCTGATTTCTTCTCATTAAAAGACAGTAGTGCTGCTACCTAGAACTCTAAGTAAAATGTTGTGGAAATTAGAGATAATTGTACAGTTTAATTCTTTGACAACTGTACAAATCAATTTCTCTGAAGTCCAAATGTCCTCTTCTATAGATTATCATATAAATGAAAAGTAAATTTCTAAGACAAATTTCAGTACTTTCTATAAATGTATTAGGAAACCTTGCCCTCTTACCAATAATTACACATATAAAAGGATAATGCTTACTAAGAAACACTTCCAAATTTTGTGGGGTGTGTGTGGGGGGGTATGGTATGTGTGTATGTTTGTGTTTGAGTGCATGTGTGTGGTGAAACAACATGGGACAACCAACTGAAGAATGGAAAGAAAAAATAATTTTATTTATATTTCCAATTGTAATAAATTCATTTTATGTTTATTGTTTTGTCAGAAACAATGTGAAATAAGTGTCATAATATATAAGAATGTTGCTACATCTAATATTGCTTAAAAAGAAGAGGGAAAAAAAGCAGAAGAGGGATGGAAAAAGGTAGAGATGTTGGAAAAGTGATAGGAATATGGAAGAATGCATCGTCCATGTTTCCAAGTGTCACTCTAGAGTCTGAAATGATTGTCATATTAAATCAACCATATAAAAATGAGAACTTATTAAAAAAGAAAACCTAAATGTATATTATTTCTTTTCATTCCAGAGAACTCATACTAACTTATTTCAGGACTCTGTTACATGATGTGCTTCTTCCTCAGTACCTGTAGGGCACTAGTTTCAAGCACTATTATGGGTATCAAAATTCACATGTATTCAAATCTCATATAAATGACATGATATTTGCATATAACTTACATGCATTCTCCTGTGTAATTCAAATCACTTATAGGTTATTTATAATACTATTACAATGCAAATGTTATGCAAATCACTCTTTCAGGTTTTATTTAAGGAACAATGCCAAGAAAAATATGTGCTCATGTTCAGTATGGGCTTGACTTAAAAACATTTTCAATTTGTGATTGTGGATCCTAATAGACACAGAAGATTAATTGAAATCAGTTGTTTTTGTGCTTCCTTGTGTCCTTAGAAGATAAAGAAAAGTCTCGAATAACTTCATCCTCTGAGTTGGATATCCTGCAAGATTTTTGAATCCTCGTATAATGCAAAAGAGTGCATTTTACATGCTTTTTCAGAGCAGCCAAGTAGAATGTATGTTTGAATATGCAAGTTAAATTATACACTTTTAAAACAGAATGTATGAAGCAGATGCATAATGTCCAATTTCTGGCTTTCCAAAAGAAAAAAAATTGATAAAATGTTCCATCATATTCAAAATTAATTTCAAAAATTTCAGGTTTATGCTCAAGACCCTTCATTAAAACCAAGAGATCAATGACCTAGAAACAGTCTTACAAGTCTTACACATTGGAAAAATCAATTTAATTGAAGAATAATGAAAAATATAACTTTAGCCATTTGTTTTCCTTATCCTTCAGTAAAACCTTTACATATTAAATATGATATATGACTTTCAAGATGCAGAAAACTCCACACCAAAAATTTGTGTCTTCCTTTCTCAATGTAAAGCTATTTCTGGAAAGTGGCTGTCCAGTGTCACATTTTTCACTCTCCTGAGGGAAATACAGATTTTAAAATCAAAATTAAGCCAGTGAGTGAGAAGGCAAAGAAATGAAATGAACAATTAGAATTCTAGAAACAGAAGAAAAAGACATATTTGAAGTTAGAACTTTAGTTGATTCCATAGGTAGGTTTTCTAATTCATTATGCATGCTTTGTAAAGAAAGTAAAGCTAAAAAGAGAAAGAAGAGAAAAGAAAGGTGATAAAGGAGGAAAAATTTAATGAATATCCCCCTTTGGAAAAAATAGGAAAAGTCATTTACAATTTGTTAATTTCTCTTGTTGTAAGAAATTAGAATAATTAATGTATTAGATAAGAAACATATTAGAGTTTTAGATAAAAAACAGGTATTTTGATGAAACAGTTTTCCCTTAAATGTTTCAGTTGTATGAAACATGATTTCATAGAAAAAATGATTTAAATCAATTCTTAAAAACTGAACACTTTTTTCCACCTCTGGCTCCCAAGCAATGAAACTTTTATTCTCTTTCTCTTACTCTCCCTTTCTCTCAAATTTCAAGTCAGTTTGTCAATTTTTCCATAAATCTCTTTATTATTTCAATCAAGTGATATCTTCCTTAAGTCACTCTTTGATGAGTAAGAGCCCATAGAACTAACTTGGAGTACTAGAATAGGAGAAAAAATGCTGGTATTTCTAGACCATATTTGGCTTTGAATTAGTGTGGAGGGATCTACTATGTGAGTGATCTATACCAGCTATCACAAAACTGTAGTATTTCTTTTAGGAAAAGTAGTAATAAGGCAAAGGAAGAAAATTTCCCTGACTTTGGAGTGAAAATTGGTAGGCTAACAACTGACAGAATTTTTTATGAAAATAACAAGAAAAAAATGCGCTTGTATTTATTTTGTTAATATTAATAAGAGAAAATGCTACAGGCTTTTGTATGCAGACATGCTAACTATCCAGGGAGAAAATGGTAGAAAGCAAAGCAAACCATCCACATTACATGTGTTAGGACAGTAAAACATAAAAACAGTAAGCCACATGTACACAGGACTGAGGATTGAGCTCTGAAAATTCCCTGAAATAAGATACCATTTAGACAAGATGGACACCCAGATAACCCCGTGACAGGGAGGCTCCCTGAATACACCATCAAAATGCTGGAATATAAACTAATATAATAACAGAGAGAAGGGAAAAAGAGGGAGATGGGTCCTCTGGACCCAAGAAGAATCTAAAATGAGAACTGTAGCCCACGGAAAGAGTAAAAGAATGAAATAAAGGCGGGGACCAGCAGCACCTCTGTCCAGAGCGGAATCCAATCAGCACTGCGACCCGAGCTGAGAAGGTACGATCCAGGTGCTCTTGATACGTGCTGGAGTTGCTGGTGGAGTTGCGGGAGGGCGGGGACAATGGTCGACCCTGGAGCAAAGTGCTCGTGAGCGGGCAAGTGAGTGAACCCAGCGGCCCCCAGCCCCCACCCCCAAGGGAGAGCAAGGGACAGCCATCTTGAGACCGGAAACGCTGTGGCAGAAAGGCGCGGGTGCCCTGGGGGTGATAGAGGAGGTTTGGCAGATGGTCCTGTACGGTTTACCAGACAGCGGCCCCACCCTCTCGCGTACCGCAGTAGACATTCATGGAGCAGAAATAGGCTTGGGAGAGGCAGTGGACCAACACGGCCTCACTGGCGAGCCCAGGAAAATGCCAAGACGGAAAGGCAGAGGGTGCTCTCCAGACGCCGATACAAGCAGAACTGATTCTGGGGATGCTAATGCTGACATGGTTGGGAGTCCAAAAATTAAACTCTCAGAGGAGTTGACAACAGAAGTAGGAGACAACTCCATGAAGCTATGAAAGAAATTAAAGCAGCACTGTTAACCCAACTGAGAATTGAAATGAAACTTATAATTGGGGAATCGCTAAGCGCCTCTAAAGGAAACATAGCAGGAAAGGTGGAGGATGAAAAATCAAAGGAAATTGAGAATGAAACAAATAAAAAATTAGAACGCATTAATCAGATTCAGAGAGA
>RJWM01049237.1:0-11201 GCA_004363535.1 Dasyprocta punctata
AGAAACTTAAGCAAGTTTCTCCTTAGCCATATTAGTTAGCAATATTAGCCTATACCATGTATAATTATATAGAAGTGGCTGTTGATATATTTAATAAAATAGAATTTATCTTTTGTTGGTTTGCATTTATGTTTATGTGGATATATAGATGTTATTTTTTATATTTCAGGAGTTATATTCTTTATGAGTTGGTGTATACTGTTGGTATTCTTAGGCAATGAAGTTCTCCCTAATGGAAATTTATTTGGACTAGTAATTATTTTTTATAGTGCCTTTCTTGGGGGGATACTTTTGCAACTCATTAAAATACCTACAGTGCCCCCACTTCCACCTCTTCTTGGTAAGTATAGAATAAGGTCTCTTTTCTTTGTTTCCAGTTGTAATAGATATAGCTCAGAAATATTTCAATTTAATATGGTATATATAGTTTCTTTTATATGCATTACTGTATATATCTATGTAGCTCTTTTATGGCTGTATTTATTCTCTTTGTATATATAGATTTTTAAAAACTTATTTTTAAAATAACGAATATATACAATGCATGATTCTTGTTACTTTATCATTGAATAAGACACATTTACTTAATTTTAAATTTATTGCAAAAAAGAAAAATTTAGAAAAGACTGAGTTTTGTATAGACCACATAACTTGAATGCTATGACAAGACTCATATATTATAGTTACTAATGTACCCAGCTGTCCTTTGTCATGTAAGCTGTTTGTGCATAATTAGTGGAGGAATTTCTATCTGCAGTGTTATTTTAGTTACCTTTCTCTTGTTGCTGGAACAAAACACCCAACACTCAAAGGAAGAAAGGTTTATTTAGCTCACAGTTTGTAGAGATTTCAGTCTGTAATCAGCTGGCTCCAAGGCAGGGTGGCATGGTGAGGGGCAACAGTCCATGTTGGTGGAAGACAGCAAAACCAGCAAGAGCAAAAAAGGGGTGGGGGAGCAATCCTCTTTTCCATGCCCTCCTCTTGCACAGGATGAGGATGTTTACAAAGTGAAGTTTCTGGTCCTCTGCTGAATTACTTAGTTAAACTTCTGAACTTCCCAAGTTGATACAGTGAATCAATCATTACAACATCCTGGAGCATGAACACCTGCCCTAGGGCATGAACTCCACACCGTAGGATGTAGAACTGCTGAGTTACTTAAGTAAGCTTCTAAGCTTCTCAAGTAGACCATCACAGGTGTCCTCTACATTTTAAGTAACAACTGAGTTACATTCTGTACCATATTTGGATGTGCTTGTTCTTTTCATCCTTCACTCATGCTGCTTCCTCTGCTTGTACTCCTATGTAAGCTGTCCTTGTTTTTCTTCTCTCTCAGAAAAATAAACTAAACCAGACATGCTTTATTTTCTGGTTTTTTATTTTTTTATTTTAAGGGATGTTACTGGCTGGTTTTATCATAAGGAATATTTCACCCATCAGTGAACATGTCAAAGTCCCTATGAAGTGGTCTTCAACTCTAAGAAGCACTGCCCTTACCATCATCCTAATACAAGCAAGGCTTGGACTAGATCCAGAGGTAGACTTCCCTTCATGTCTTGAGCTCTTTTAAACAGCAGAGGCTGGTAGGAAAGAAAAAAAGAGGCAGAATTTTTGTTCTGGCTGTTTTAAGTGGAATCCACCAACAAAACTGAGAGCAAAGACTGCAGAAATATTGGCACCTTACTTTTTGTGTCTAGCTGTTACTGTTACTTGAACAAAGAGAAGCTGCTGAGATGTAAGGTGTCCATTTGTGATCATCTTTCACCTTTGCATAGAGATCAGTGTCCCTCATGCACCTGTATTGTTTGAGAGGCTCTTCTATGGAGAATATTTCCTTTTCAGTTAGCAAAGTACAATCTCTCCTCTCTCTCTCTCTCTCTGTCTCTCTGTCTCTCTGTCTCTGTCTCTCTGTCTCTCCATCTATATATGTATCTGTATCCTCCTTCCTCTTCTCCCTCCTTCTCCTTCTCTTCTTTCTCCTTCTTCTTCTGCATCTCCTTCTCCTCATCTTCCTCCTCTTCCTTATTCTTGTTTTGTCTTCTTTTTCTTCTTTCTTTCTCTCTTTCTCTTTTAGTACTAGGGATCAACCCCGGGGGGGCTGTACTGCAAAGCTACATCCCCAGCCTTTTTTCTTTATTCTTAAATTTTGAGACAGGGTCTCACTAAGTTACCCAGGCAGCACTTGAATTTGTGATCTTCTGGCCTTGGATTCCCTAAATGCTGGGATTATAGTTGTGTGCCACTACACCTAACTAAAAGGCAACATTTTCCTTCTTTCTTTTTGTTTTTAATTTTTAAGAAAGATTGAAAAGTCTCATAAATTTTTCTCCATGGAATTATGTTCTTGATTATATCTGCATTATTCTAAGAGCTATTTTTAAAGTATTTCTTGTCTAGCATCAGCATCATGGAAAAAATATTTCTTAAAGTATTACAATCTAGAGATCATAAATCTATTTGACTTTGAAGATAAGTGTTTATGAATATAACAGCTATGCAAACAAATGTAGCAAATGTATGGATTTGATGGAAATACCATCCTGAGAGTACACATAATTATAGCTAGCAATAATTTGTTATATTCTATTAAATTTGAGCCTTTGGAGAAACTGAAAAGTCATCCCTTTCAATAATACAATTGTGAGTTATTTTCTTTTTTGGTATATTGGTATTTTCTACTTATAAGTATTAAGTTAATGAACAGTTAATTGCTAAAAGTTAATTTATAAGAAAGAGAACTTATAGGATATTTTCATTATACTATGCATAAGAAAAATTTTTAAAAGGTTACTTAATCTGGCAGTCGTAAATCTTATTAAATAATTATAACAATATTTTACAAAGTGTGAAATTGTAAGCCATTCTATGATAACTGTATATGTAAAGTGAATTCTGTGGCCACATGAGACTCGGGTTAGCAAAAGCTGACTACTCAGGAGACACCGTATTTCAGCGTGTGCATAGGTGGTTTTCCTGCTGTGTGTGTGACTCTGTGTCCGCAGGCTCTGCGGCAGATGAGGAGGGTCTGCTTCCGGCTGTCTTTTGGTCCGTGCATCATAGAGGCATGCAGCATTGCTGTTTTTTCCCACTTCATCCTGGATTTACCTTGGCAGTGGGGCTTTCTATTAGGGTAATTATTTTTGCTTTTTTTTCATTATGAAACTATACAGTTGATGAAGAAACAGCTTTTCACTGACATTCTTTTCACAGTGGTGGGAAACCTTGGAAATCAGTTGATCAAAAGCTAAGCTGTGTCCCAAATCTGCCATAGCCTTGACAAGCATTCGCAGCTCCTGAGCGTGCACTGCTGAGAAGAGCACCAGCTCAGCTGGTCCCTTCTCTGCCGTGTTGCAATGTGTGTGTATCTTTTATCCTATCAGATGGTCCCTTCTTTGGTCACCGTATGTGTGTATGAAGATATAGAAGAGATTTTTAATATAGAGATATATAATTGGAAACTCTCTTACTTTTTAAAAATATAAGCGAAGTAAAACTTCTTTCCCTATATTCAAAGCCCCAACTCTCTTTCCCACCATCATTTTCCTTATGTGCAAATTCTTCAACAGAAGTCTGTAATCACTGTCTCTAGATACAAAGTTCTTTTCCTTTTCAGTTAACTTTTGCCTCCGCTTGTCCTTTACTGTGAAGTTTGTAGCAAGTTCACCCACTGCATATGTATTGCCATAGCCAGTAGATTTTAAATTAACTTTTGTTGTACATTACTTAAATGTGTTACTTCTGGGGGATTGAACCCAGAACTGTACCATAGCACCTTCCATTCTGAGTTACCTTGTGAAAAAGCAGAACTTTACAGATAAAGGCAGCATTCCCTCTATCGTGCCTCTAGTGGGTGGACCCTGGGGCATCCACATCTTCTTCCACATGGGTATAGATTTCAGTGTAGTACTTTCAGAGAATGCAGAGTGGTATCCTATCATGGATTTGCTTTAGATTTCCCTAATAACCACAGACACTGAGCCTTTTTTGTGTGTGTGTTAGAACTATCTGTAGATCTTCTTTGATGAAGTGCCACTTCAAATATTTTACCAGTTTTTAAAATTGAGTTCTTATGAGTTTTAAATTATATTCTAGACCTAAGGCTTTTGTCCAATATATGTATTATGGTTATCCTTTTTTTTTTTTTTTGTACTGGGAATTGAACTCATGACCTTGTGCTTGCCAGGCAGGTGCTGCACCACGGAGCTAAATCCCTAGCCCCATGATTATTCTTCAAACATGTCACTTGACTTTTTTTTTGTAAGAGCTATTAGAACTTTTAAGCCAAAAAATAATACAAAATGAGCCAATACAGCACAGCTCATATTAAAATCTTCTTTGTGGCCACTCTATTGTCTTCAAATGTTATTCTAATTTTGTACCGTATTCACCTGGCTTATTTATTCCTTTGTTTATCCATGTATTTATTCATTTACTTAGTGGCTGTCTTAGTTACTTTTCTTGGGGTTTTTTGTTTGTTTTTGTTTTTTGTACTGGGAATCAAACTCAGTACCTCACACTTGCCAGGCAGGTGCTGAACTATATTTCCAGCCCAGTTTCTCATTGCTGAGACAAAATACCTGACACCCGAATTAATGGAGGAAATGTTTATTTAGCTCACAGTTTGTAGAGGCTTCAGTCCATAATCAGCTAGCTCCAGAACAGGATGACTTTGCAGAGAGAATAATGTATGGTAGTCAGAAGGTAGCAAAGCAACAAGGAACCTTGACAGTATCTTTGTGACCTTTTTATGAACTATCTAGGTTACTGGGATTAGGGTGGTGCCAAATCAATCGGTGGACTAATTTAGTAATCACATCCTTAATGCCAGCACAGCACCACAAATCTGTCTCACACTCTAGATCCCACCATCTCTGAAAAAGCTCCTTCTGTGGCCACCTGAGGCTTTGGGGGGATCTCTAGACACAAACCATAACAGTGGCTAAACCAACCAGCATTTGTTTCTCACAGTTCTGGAGGCTAGAGGGTCACGATCAACGTATTGGGAGCTTTGGTTTCTCCTGAGGTCTCTGCGTGGCCTACAGATAGCCACCTTGTTGCCGTGTCCTCTTTGGCCTGTTCTCTCACAGGCATTTCTGTCCTTAGAGGGATTCTAGTCCTTTTTGACTGGGGGTCCCACTCTTATGACCTGATTTTTAATTGGTTCCTTTTTTATTGCAGTACTAGGGATTGAACCTAGTGTCTCAGGCATGCTAGGCAAGTGCTCCACCACTCAGCTACGTCTGTAGCTCTTTTTATTTTATTTTGAAAGGTCTCACTAAGTCAATCAGATTGGCCAAATTTATAATCCTACTGCCTCAGCCTTCTCAGTAGTTAGGATTACAGGCTTGGGCCACCATGTCCAGCCTACAATCACTTCTTTTAAGATTCTGTCATCAAATACAGTCCCATTGATGGTGACTTTCCACATAAAACTTGGTGAGGAGGGTACACAGTTTGTTGCATAACAGTTTTAACCCAGGGAACTTCCTTTTCTATCTTTTTTTACAGTTTTTTTTTCTGTCCTTTAAATAGAGGAATAATTTAGGGCCTGGTATCAGGTTTTGGTTTTTTTGTTTATTCATTTGTTTTTGTTCTTCCTTATTCTGGCCCTCACTTTTCTATTACATTCTAATGATTTCAAGGTCTGCTTACAAACGAGATATATATACTATCCAAGTCTACTGTGTTCTGTTAGCATGGGAAACATATAACAAGTTCTCCAGGTAGTAACTTCACATCAAAGCAGATGACCAAATTCCATGAAGGAACTGTGGAAGACCTGGCCTCAAAATCCAAAAATGCTCATCTAAAATTTCATTGGTGAGTTCGATCCCCAGTGCCAAAATAAATACATACATACATACATACATACATACATAAAATAGAATAGAATAAAGTTCATTAATGTTTCATTTTATATCTCATTATGCAACAGTCATTAGCATTTTTGAGGATTTCCTGTGTGCCAACCACTCTTCATCCAACAGGTCTGTGCTGTCTGTAGCTCAGTGTACTGGAGGGTGGGCTCTTACTTACTTTCTAAGAGATACAATATCTGACACCCAAATTCTAAGGAGGAGAGGTTTATTTTGGCTCACAGTTTGTAGAGGTTTCATTCCATAGTCAGCTGGCTCCAAGATAGGGCAGCACAGCAAGGGGAAACAGTCCGTGGCATGGTGGCAGGAAGCAGAGAACAATCAAGGTACAGGAAGGGAGATAGACCTCACATGCCACACCCCCAGTGAGCCACCTCCTCCAATCAGGCTTTACCTCCCAACATGATATTTAGCTGTAAACTCTGATGAGTATCACACCCCTGTGATTCATTCACTTCCTTAAGGCCCCACCTACTGTAGATCTAAACCCTAACAGATGGAGACAGGCATTTTTTACTAGATTAAGTGAAGTTTTCTGTACTTGTTTACCAAAAGGTTCTATCTTCATTTTTTTGTAAATTTTGTACAATTTCATCCTTTTAATCTGATAATGTAACAAATTATATTGGCAGTTTCCTAGTGTAGAACCATCCATGTATTCACCTGTGTGACAACTTTTTTATTTATTTATTTCTTGTATTGGTGATTGAATTCATGACCTTGTGCTTGCCAGGCAGGTGCTTACACTGCTTAGCTAAATCCCCGGCCCTTATTCTTTTAATAAATAGATTCAGTGTGTTCATATTTAGGATTTTATCATGAACATGATAAATGAGATTGAATTGTGGTTATTTTTCCTATGGCTTTGTCATGTTTAATATATTATGCTTATCACTGCCTCAAAACCCTTCATGTGAACAGCATCTAGCATTTTAATCCTGGTCTAATAATCAATATCATCTTTCTTTCATCTTAGCTTGCTTTCTTTCCTTTTAAAATCTTTCCATCTACTTCTGGATATCTTTATCCTCTTATTGGAGTACTTTCAACAAAATTATTGCCAATCTGAATCTTTGTGTGACAAATTGTGTTTGTCACGTTCCTGCCCATAAGACAAAATACCCAACACCCACAATTTAAGGAAGAGAGGTTTGTTTTGGTGCATAGTTTCAGAGGCTTCAGGGCATGTGTGGTCTGCCAACTCCAAGGCAGAAGTGGCCTGATGGAAGGGTGGAGAAAAGATGCTCACTCACCTCACAGCATCTGGGAAGCATAGAGCAAGAAAGAATCAGAGAAAGACAGATAACCCTCCAAAGCCATGCTGCCAGTGACCTACCTCTGAAAGGATTCCACCTCCTCACACACATTCAGCTGTGAGTTCATTTGTGGATTAATCCATTTCAAAGGTTAGCACCCCATGATCTAATCCTCTTCCAAAAGCCCTACCTCTGAACACATGAGCCTGTAGGAGGACGTTTTTATCCAAACCATAACATTTGGCTATACTCACTAATTCAAACAATTTATCTTTAAATTACTTTAGATTTGTTACTTTAGATTTTCCACACATACATCCATGTCACCTATAGATAATGAGCACTTTACTGCTTCCTTTGCAAATGCATGGCATGTATTTTTCTTTCCTTACAGTACTGGTACTAACCCTTCCATATGTTCATTGAAAGTAGCCAGCCAGGTACAGGGGTGCATGTGTGTAATCCTAGCATTTGGGAAACTGAAGCAAGAGGATTGCAAATTCGAGGCCAGTTTGGGCTACATAGGGAGTTCAAGGCCAACTTGGACTACACAGTAAACTCTTGATGAGAGTGAGGGGACAGAGGAAGGGAGCTAGCTGTGATAGGCATCCTTGATAGCAACCTTTGGTGATTGTCTTGAGCCTTTATTTTTCAGAAAGTTTTTTGAACTGGGCGTGGTGGCATACACCTTTAATCCCAGCACTCAGGAGGCCGAGGTAGGAGCATTGTGAGTTCGAGGCCGGCTTGGGCTACAACGCGAGCACAAGGCTGGCCTGAGCTACATAGTGCAACCCTGCCTCAAAAAAACTAGGTCTGGGAGTTTGGCTCAGTCGCTTAAGCACCTGCCTGGCAGGCACAAGGTTGAGAGTTCAATCCCCAATACTGCAAAAAAAAGAAAAAAAAGGAAGTTTTTTGTAGCTGCCTTTTATTAGATTAAGAAAGTTCCCCCTCTTAAACTTTCTAAAAAATGTCCATCACAAATGAATGTAGAATTTCATCAGTTTTTTTTGCTTCTATTATGATTCAAATTTTCTGCTTCATCTTATTATAGTGAGTGCCACTGATTGATTTTTCCAGTGTAAACTGAACTTTCATTCATGAAATAAACCAAATGTTGTGATCATCTATATTTTCAGTTGCCCTATACTACTTTATATTATTATATGTGCAGAACTTTGGAGCTGAAAAAAACAATAACCAAATTGAAAAATTCTCTAGAGGAAATCCATAGCAGACTGAACCAAGAAGAATTGATGAACTTGAACACAGATCATTTGAAATTACCAAGTCAGAGGAAGAAAAAGAAAAGTGAAGAGCCCCTCAAGGACTTATAGAATGCTATAAAGCATTAGAAAGCTGCAATAATAAAAAGTGTGATGGCATAAAGACAGACACTGGGATCAATAGAACAAAATACACAGCCAGACATAAACCTTCACATACATGGTCAGCTGATCTTTGACAAAGGCCAATATCACACAGTTGATGAAGGACATTTCTTCTATAAACACTGAAGGTGAAACTGGATATCCACATGCAAAAGAATGAAGTTGGGAAAAAGCTTTGTGGACTGAATTCAGTAATGATATCTTGGATATGACAATAAAACCCCAGGCAACAAAAGGAAACATAGACAACCAGGATTACATCAAACTTTAAAACTTTCACACAGCCAAGGAAACAATGAAAAGGCAATCTTTGTAATGGGAAAAATAATTATAAGCTAAAGATTAATAACTATAATATATGAAGAATTCCTGGGAGCCAAGCATGGTGGTACACACCTCTAATTGCAGGCACTTGGGAGGCTGAGGTAGGAAGAGCGTTGTGAGTTCGCAGCCGGCTTGGGCTACAATGTGAGCGCAAGGCCGGCCTGAGCTACATAGTGCAACCCTGTCTCAAAAAATTAGGGCTGGGAGTTTGGCTTAGTGGCTTAAGCGCTTGCCTGGAAGGTGTGAGGTTTTGAGTTCAATCTCCCAGTGCCACCAAAAAAAAAAAAAAAAAAAAAAAACCTGCAACTCAGTAACATCAAAAAATTCCCTAAGTAAAATCGGACAAGTTACCAGGTGCAATGGTGCATGCCTGTAATCCCAGCACTTAGGAGACTGAGACAGGAGGATCATTGCATATTCGAGATAAGCCTGGGATACAAAGTGAACTCAAGACCAGCCTGAACTGCATGGTGAGTAATTTGAATAGACATTTCTCCAAAGAAAATATACAAATAGCCAATGAGTATGTAAAAAATGTTCAGCATCTGTAATCACTAGAAAAACGCAAATAAAAAAAAAAGATATCAAAAATTTTTTTAAAAAAAGATAACCACCACAGGATGGGGGAATGTAGCTCAGTGGTACAGCATCTACCTGGCAAGCGTGAAGCTCTGGGTTTGAATGCTGCTACAAAAAAAAAAAAAATATCACCAGTACACAAGATTTACAAAACAACAAGTGTTGTCTATAATGTGGAGAAATTGGAACCAAAGGAATTGAGATAAACATCTTAAAAAGGTATTTGCAGTGAGGCTTCTGACCAGCTGTAATCCAGGCCTCTACAGGGACATACCCATCCTTAGCTGAGTTTATGCAAGCTCCTCAAGAGCTATATCCTTTATATGCACCATTTTGGACTTCCAGAATTCATGTGCGTTTTTCTCTCAGGGATTCCCCCCCCCTTACCAGGGATTGAACTCATGACCTCACACTTGCCAGGCAGGCAACTTAGGCTGCTAAATCCCTGGCCCTGGGACTTTTTATTTAAAAAAAAGTATTTACAGGTACTTTAAAGAGTATTTGGTGGGTTTTTTTGCCACATTATTAACAAGAGCTAAGGGTGGAGCAGCCCGAATGTTCATTAAAAGATGAGTGGATAAGAAAATGGGATGTAGTATCACTCAGGTATATCTCTTAGGAACCTGCAGGTAGTAGTGGTGGTAGCCAGCGTGCAATGGCTCAGGCAAATGTGCCCCAGGGAACTGGAGGCTTCTCTACACAGGGCACAGTCAGGCCCTTACCAAGGGCATGTGGAACAGACTCGAGATGGCAGACAGAGGCACCCAGCACTCTCCTGCTCGGTATGCACTTGCTTGCTGAGGGGGGGCACCCCTAGGAGCACGGAATGCAGCAGCAGAGAGACGGTGGGGCCCACAAAGTGTGGACAATAGATGATAGGGACAGACTGTGCCAACCCTGACACATGGTGACCCGGAGGTACAGCGGGGCTGCGAATACCCCATCAGCAGGGGTGCATGTGAGAGTGACCCAGAGAGCCCCACAGACACAGCCCTGAAATAGAGAAAAGCCCTGGGTCTGCATGGTGAGCTGGCTCTGGAGAAGTGGTTCCTGCATGTTCTCCTGGGTGGGTAACAGAGCCATCCTGAGAGGCGTCCTGTGTCTAGCGTCAGTTTCAGGACTCAGAAGCCCTTGCCACACCCCCTGGCACTGTGTGTGCTGCGCCTTTGGAACACACAGCCCCAGGGCTCCCGTGGGACGTCCCACCAGCCCTGCCCCAGCACAGGACTCTGTGAGACCCTGGCCACGCCCTGCCTGCACAGGTGTGTGGCGACATGCCATGGTGCCAACTTCCGCCCTGCTTGTGGAGCATGTGGTCCAGAAAGCTCCAGCGGGACTCTTCTGAGTGCTTTATCCCACACTAGCTCACATCAGCATGTGGAGCTGCTGAGGAGTGCAACAGCCTTCAACCACCACCGCACAGGGCACAGGGCACATCCTGGCTGCCATCACAGCAGAACTGGGCATGTGCGACCCTTTGCCCTGGCTCTGTCCGCAGGGCGCATGGCCTGGACGGACCCAGAGAGATGCTCGCCAGTGCAGCTCATGCCGACCCCTTCTTCCCTCTGACTCAGGCGTCTCAGCAGGAAGGGAGAACACTTTTTTCTCTAATTGTTTTCTTTTCACATTTTCTTCTGCTTTCTTCTTTTTTATCCTTTTATTTCAGTCTATGTTCCTCCTTTTCTGTTGTTTTTAGAGAGACATTATGAAAATAGGCATTTATTCACTAATTTACTAATGCTTTAATTATCTGCAGTATTTGAAATTCAGTCTTCTGT
>RJWM01049238.1:0-11196 GCA_004363535.1 Dasyprocta punctata
TTTTTTTTTTTTTTTAACAGAGTCTCCCTGAGTTGCTAAATTGCTCATTGCCCAGGCTGGGTTTGAACTGGCACTCCTCCTGCTGCCTCAGCTTCCTAGAATGCTGAGATTACAAGTGCACCCCACTACACCTGGCCTGGCTTCACCTCCCCTCATCTTGCCTGAATGTTCTATACTTACTCCCCAGGAACCACGCTGGGGGAGGGCAGAACAGTGCCTGTGTGAGAACTCAAGGCTCTCCTGAAATGTTCCACGCTTCACCGGTATCAATCACACACAGCTGGTGCTTTTCGTTTGTTTGTTTGTTTGTTTGAAACAGGGTCTCGCTTGGTAGTTCAGGCTGGTCTTGAATTCACTTTGTAGCCCAGGCCAGTCTCGAACTCATGGATCCTCCTGACTCAGCCTCCTGAGTGCTGGGACCCTTTTTTTTTTGAGACAGAGTCTATGTTGCCCAGTCAAACTCATGATCTCAAGTGATCCTCCTGCCTCAACCTCCCAAGTAACTGGACTATAGGCACGCACCACCACACTCAAATATTCAATGCTTTTTAATTTAGTGTTCAGGGACAGGATACACTCAGCCATAACACTTGGGATAAATTGGAATTTCCAGCAACATGATCAGAATGACTTCTAGAAAACCTTGACTCAGGGTAATGCATTCCTCCTGAAGCACCGTGCTGTCATTATCTTGCTCTCACGGGAGAATTTCAGGAGAGCCTTGAGTTCTCACACAGGCACTGTTCTGCCCTCCCCCAGCGTGGTTCCTGGGGAGTAAGTATAGAACATTCAGGCAAGATGGGGGGAGGTGAAACCAGGCCAGGTGTGGTGGGGTGCACTTGTAATCTCAGTATTCTAGAAGGTGAGAGAGACATGTAAACGGCACCAGGTAACCAGTACTTAGTGTGGTGCTTAGGAAAGAGGCCTAAATCTCATCAGAGGGCAATGGAAGCCCTTCATAAAGGAAGGCATATTCATATGGGCTTTGAAGGATGAACAGGAGTTTGTGCATTATTGAGATTTACTTTTCCTCCTGTCCCCTTCTCAGGGCTAAAGAATCATGAAGCCAGCTGGCACTGGAAATAAAATCTCGAGAAGGTGCTAATGATTCATCTGGTGCCAAAAATGACCTGAAACTGACAATATATATATAAAACCTTTAACATCTGCTCCTGCCCCAAGCCTGTATAAGAAGATCCTTCTAGGTGGTGTGGTCATGTATGCCTGCAATTGTAGCACTTTGGAAGTTAAGGCAGGAGGATCAAGAGTTCAAGGCCAACCTGGGCTACATAGTGAGACCCCATCTCAAAAAAAAAAATTTTTTTTTAGATTTCTGTATCCTTTCTTTCCCAAACTCATCTCTAGCCCTTTTAAGACTTCTTTAATATTTATGTTTTTATTGTTTTTTGTTTGTTTGTTTGTTTTGCGGCACCTGAGGTGGAACTCACAACTTTGTGCCTGTAAGACAGGCGCTTAAGCCACCGCGCCAAACTCCCTGCCCTGGTTTTTTGAGGCAGGGTCGCTCTATGTAGCTCAGGCTGGACTTTCGCTTGCGTTGTAGCCCAAGCCGGACTTGAACTCACAATGCTCCGCCTACCTCAGCCTCCCAAGTGCTGGGATTAAAGGGATGTGCCACCACGCCCGGCTTATTGTTATTTCTTTAAGACAGGGTCTCACTATGTTGGCCAGCTTGCCTTGAACTCGTGATCCTCCTGCCTCAGCCTTGCAAAGAGCCGAGATGACTGGTGTGTGCCACTCCACCTGGCTTGAATATTTCTCTTTTAACCAGTAACTTTTTTTTTTTTTAAGTGAGAGGCATAGGCTGAGCATGGTGGCTCATGCTTGTAGCCCTAGCTACTTGAAAAGCTGAAGCAAGAGGATTACAAGTTCAAGGCCAGCCTGGACAACCTAGCAACAATGTCTCAAAATAAAATTTTAAAAGGAGCTGAGGATGCAGCACAGTGGTAGAGTGTTTACCTGGCTCATGGAAGGCCATGAGTTTGCTCCCCAGGACCACACACACGCACACACACAGGTGTACATGTGGAAGGGCAGCAATAAGGGAGAGGAACAGAAACGGATTTTCTCTGTACCCATTCCTTTGGCCTTAAACGCTGCACGCGCACCACCTCACCACTTGCCTGCTCTGAGAGTCTCTGGGAAGAGCTCTGGTGTTTGGGCTGGCGTTGGCCTTGGTGCTGCCGAGAACTTAGCTCCTGGCACCAGGAACAAAGGTGGAGGCAGGGCTCCTGACACCTGTCCCGCCTCTCCCCTTCGCACAGTGAGTGACCCGACCTTTTGGGTCCTATTTCTCTTTGCCTCCGTCTCAGCTCGGCAACCTTAAGTTCACCCTACTTCCTCCTCGGCATCTCTTTAAACACATACTGCCAGTAGACCTTGAAATGCTCAGCTTGCCTTCTGGCCTTGGCTGCCAGCTTGACAGGTGTCGCTGGCTCTCCTGGGAGAGTGGGCAGCTGCTGAAACCCCAGAGGCCCTGAAACCGCCCTTTCAGTAAATGTCCTTGTTTGCACATCCTGGTTGGGAGCAGGAACTGTGGGGGTTGGAAGCTGATCTGGGAGGTAAGGTTACTGATTGATTGGATTGGCTTCCAGCTGCCCGAGAAGGAGGGGATCAGTCCATCTGGTTTTCACAGATTAAAATCTGCCTTGTTTATTCACCTTCTTAAAGTTCTTGGAACCTCTTTCCAGGAAGCAGTGAGGTAATAGTAAATCAGAGTAGCAAAGAACATTAAGGGCTCTTTTCATCTGCGTCTTTCTTAGTAAAGGGGCACCCATGAGGATGTGTGAGATAAGTCAGTATTAGGAACAATAGCTAATAGATGTCAGGTGTGAACCAAGCATTGTGTGAGGACTTGGCATCCATGCCCTCTTTTATTCTTGGACTAAATCCTTTGGGAATTAGCAGTGTCCCAGAGGAGGAAGGGAAGGCTCTGAGGGTTAAACCCAAGGTCATGCCACAAATCAGTGGTGGAACAGGATTTCAAACCCAGGGTCCTGTGACTTTAGACCTTGCCCAGGGTCCTGGTCGTCGGAAGGCCCCAGAACTCTGCTGCTTTTAGGATGTGGCACTTCTTAGGCAATTTCCACTTTCAGTGATTTGCTTTTTTAAAAGCTTTTTTATCAGTATATGTGTGAGTACATAATGATTATATTCATCTTAGGGAGTTGGTACAGTACATAACACATCTTAATTCTTTTGTGAGTGTTGGGGAGGTGTGTGTTGGGGGGGTGCTGGGGGGAGGGAGCCTTGTGGATGCCAGACAAGGGCTTTGCCACTGAGCTACATTCCTGGCATCCAATTTGCATTCTATTAGACAGAAACTGAAAACTCAAGTCAAGGTGTCAAAAGCCAGCAAAAGAATGTTCCTTTTGGTCATTATCCCCAGCCCTTGGTTGGGGGTATAGATTGACAGGACCCGAGTGACATTTACCATGCAAACAACAGCCTCAAAGCCAGGCAGAATCCACACCTAGCTGGGTAAATAGCACGAGAGGCCCAGCCAGGCCTTGATGGCTGAGCGACCAGGGGGTGTTTCTGTGGGCTGGGCAGCCAGGACGCAGTGGTGTGGTCCTAGTGCCACTGTAATACTTGCACATTTCTTTCCCTCATCTGCAAAGTGGAGGAAACTAGCCCGGTGATATTTGTGGTCCAAGTCTGCAAGAGGCTGACTTGGGCATGGTGGCTGAACACAGTTCAATTCTGAGCTACACTCCTTACACACTCTGTGACCCTGGCCATGCACGTAAACTCTCAAAGCCTGTTTTCCCCCTCAAAGACTGAGATTAAAGGTAGATCTTCCTGAAGTTAAGTTAGAGTTCAGTGACTCACAGAAATCTAGAACACACTGTCATCCCTACAGGGGTCCTTTCCTTCTATTTCCTCACCCACTGTTATGTACATACGCATGCATGCGTGAATGTATGTGTGTACCCCTGCATGTACGTATTCACACATGCACATGTGTGTATGAAAGTGTGTGCACATGTATGTATTGCACATACATGTGTGGGTGTGTGCACCTGTGTGCTCTTGGATGGACGCATGTGTGTGTGTGTGTGTGTGTGTGTGTGTGTGTGTATTGGTGCTGAGGGACTGAATCCAGGGTTTTGTATATATTAGGCAAGCATTCTACCACTGAGCAGAATCCTCAGCCATTTCATTTCATTTCATTTTGAGACAGGGACCCACCATGTAGCCCGAGTTGCCTCAAACTTGAGATCTTCCTCTCAAGTAGCTGGGATTGCAAGTGTGTGTCCTGCTCTGAGCTCTCTTTTTTAGTGCAGAAACTGAGATTTAGTTAAACCAAGTTAACAAACTTAAAAAAAAAAAAAAGACGTTAAAGTTAATATCTATAGGTGAAAACTCAGTTCAGGACTGGTACACAGGAAACAACACATTTTAAGAATAACTAGTGATTCCCTAATTTGCCAAGCAGTCCCTGGATGACTGGCATGTGGGGGACTACATGAGAAAAGATCCACAAGGACTTCACCTCAGTCTGCAGTCCAGGAGGAGCCAGGCACAGGACTATGACGCAGAGCAATGGTTCCTCGTTCTCAGCAGCTGCTCCGGGACTCCAGGACTTCCTGAGAGGCCCCCACACAGCAAGACACACGGGAGGAGGCCGAGTTCACGGTCAGTCCTAGCACAATTCAGGATAATCTCGGGCAGTTCACACACATTCTTAGAATAATCTTCTGCTCCTGCAATGGTTTTTTTGCAGCAGCCAGCTTAACTACAGACTTTGTCATTCAATTGAACACACAGCTAGGTGTTGCTATGAAGGTGTTTTATAGGTATGATTCATATCTACAATCAGTTGACTTTCAATCAAAGAGGTCATCTGAGTGGGTCCCTTCCAGTCAGTGAGAGGCCTTCAGTCTGAGCAAAACACTTCTCTCTGAAGAAGAAGAAATTCATCTCTGGATATCAGAATCTGCTACTGCCCAGGGACCCCACCCTGCTGTCCCCGCCCTGTAGATTTCAGACTTGCCAGCCCTGCAATCTCACCAACTGCTTCCCGAAGTTAATCTCATGCAGATCTTCGTCTCTCTCCCACTGGTTCCACGTCTCTGTAGCAGGGAAGCAGCCTCACCCACTTCGCTTCCCCGCCCCTCCCGGAGGCCTTGTCTGCCTCCAGGTCCTCTGTTTCCCCAGGACCTGGTCACAAAGGCACAGAACTTACTAGGATGGGCCTGCAAGGCTTTCATCCTCCCTCCAGTACGCTTCAATAAAGAAGTTAAGACGGTGTGTATGTAACCCCAGCACTGAAGTCTGAAGGAGGAAGATCGAAAGTTTGAGTGCCACCCAGGCAACAGAGACAGACCTTGTCTCAAAATTTAAAAATATAAAAAAAGTCTGGGGATGTAGCTCAGTGGTAGAGGACCCGTAGGTTTGATTCTCACACACACGTGCACAAGCACGCACACATGCACACAGACTATATCAGAGGCTCCAGGAGCAGTGGTTAGGCTGCCCCAAGGATTGGAACCAGAATAAGGCAAATGGGGCATATACAGGTACAAAATTTAAGAGGCAAACCCC
The DNA here is from genome assembly GCA_004363535.1 of Dasyprocta punctata. Taxonomy (NCBI): domain Eukaryota; kingdom Metazoa; phylum Chordata; class Mammalia; order Rodentia; family Dasyproctidae; genus Dasyprocta; species Dasyprocta punctata. Next base: position 5,566 of record RJWM01049238.1, read on the forward strand.
AAAATTCACTAATCAAGATAAGTAATAGTTTGATACAGTATTTCTAACTCAATACAAATGAACAAATGAGCAAATATTAACATTTTAATAAAGAAAGATCATTTAATAAAGAAAGATCTATACTCTTGATTTTTCCTTCATGGCAGGCTCTGATGTAGCTGGTGTAACTGTCACTGAGTCCATTGTTATCTCTGTATTAAATCTGGCACCACATTAACTCTGCAGCATTCATTACTGTGTTGTGTAGTTTTCTGCTCCCACCAAAACCCCACGTAGTCAGGCATGGTGCACACCTATAATCCTAGCACTCAGGAGGCTGAGGCAGGAGGACTGCTGGAGTTTGAATCCAGTCTGGGCTACATAGTGAGTTCCAGGTCAGTTACATAGCGAGACCCTGCCTCAAAAAACAAAGCAAAACAAAAAACCCCACATAGGCCTGGCCTGATGATGGTGCATACTTGTAATTCCCAGCTACCTCAGGAGGCTGAGGCAGGAGGATCACAAGTTTAAGATCAGTGTGGGCAATTAGCAATAACATGTTTCAAAATTTAAAGTATGTATGTGGGTGGGTAGGGATGTAGAGCAGTGGTCCCTGGGTTCAATCCTCAGTACTGGGGGGAAAAATAACTCACACAGGTGACCAACTGTTCTGGGGTACCCAGACCCCACCTAGGTGACCAATTCCTGTTGTTCCCAGAACTGAGAAGTTTCCTAAAGTAGCGGATTTTTAGCACTTAAATTGGGACATCCCTAGCAAACCAGGACAATTGGCCACCAAATCAGAGAAACAAACAGGAAGCTGATCTTTTGTACTTTATAACCCCCAAGCCACTTGCTTGACCTGGGGAATTATTACTGATAGTACCTGATCACCTGACTGAGTTTTCCCTTTCTTCCCCTGGATCGGCTTTGGCAGAGCACCTGGGAGGCACGTAGCACCTCCCCAGTCAGCGGCTTATCTAAGGTGCAGAAATGCCAACCATGACACAGCCAGGACACTCCAGCACATCCCCTTTGCTCCAGCACCAGGCTTCTCAGGCTCCACAGTCCTACTTGGCTGCTCCACCCCTCCACCCCCACCCCAGAGGCCTGAGATACGAAACCTCTGGTGTACTCAAAAAGGTTCATTTTCCTAAAACCTGCCCAGGAGGTCCCACGCCTACCCCCGCCCCACTCCAGGCACTCAACCTTTGGAAAGTTTTGTGTCTTGGACATAAATGGTTATTTTACTTTTAGGATCATTACACTGCATCTTCAGCTAGAAGCAGAACTGAGAACATTTCTAGGCAGGCCACTAACTAGGATACTTTGTCATCTAGATCAAGGTTCCAGACTGCTTTGGGACTCTGGCCCAAATGAAAGTGTTGGATTCCAAGTTCTGGGAGACAGAAGGGGACCTCTACAACCATCAGTTTCCTCTTCTGCAAAATTGGCATTGTGATCCTTTTTAAGGTCATTGTGCCAATTAAAAAGGAGGTTTGCATATAAATTACCTTGCACAGTTCCTTCCGGAAGCCAATTGTTCCTTTTTTCTTTCTCTTTAGTACTCTTCTAACTCTAAATTATGGTGATTGTATGCTTCTACTGTAAGAGTCAATGGAGAGAAGCTGAAAGCTTTCCCTCTAAAATCATGAATAAAGGGCCGGGGATTTAATTCAGTGGCATAAGCGCCGCCTGGCAAGTGCAAGGTCATGAGTTTGATCTCCGGTACAAAAAATAAAATAAAATAAAATCATGAACAAGACAAGGATTCCACTACCACCACTCTTGTTCAATATAGTTCTCAAAACATTAGCCAGAACAATGAGACAAGAGAAAAATAAATAAATAAAAGGGATATGAATAGGAAAGGAAGAAGTTAAATTATCAGTATTCACAGATGACATAATGCTCTCTATAGAAGACTCCAAAAACTCCACCAAAAGACTTCTAGAATTAATAACCAATAACCAAATATCAACACTCAAAAATCAATAGCAGGCCAAGCATGGTGGTGCATGTTTGTAATTTCAGCACTCAGGAAGCTGAGGCAGGAGGTTCACCACGAGTTCAAGGCCAGCCTGGGCTATGAAGTGAGTTCAAGCCAGCCTGAACTGCATAGTGAAAGACTCTCTCAAAAAGAACAACAACAACAAAAAAAGTCAATAGCATTCTTCTACACCAATTACAACTCACTGAGAGAAAAATTAGGGAAACTACACCTTTCACAATAGCCTACAAAAAAATGAAATACTTAAGAATTAACCTAACCAAGGAAGTAAAAAACATCTGCAATGATAACTATAGTATTCAAAAAAAAAAAAAAAAACACATAGAAGAGGATATCAGAAAATGAAAAGATATCCCCATTTCTGGATAGGCAAAAGCAATAAAGTCAAAGTGGACATACTTCCAAAACTGTTATACAGATATAACACAATCCCAGTCAAAATACCAATAGCTTTCCTCACAGAACTAGAGAAAGCAACCCTAAAATTCATATGGAACCAGAAAAGACCTAGAATAACAAAAGCAATTCTGGGCAGCAAGGGCAGAGAAGGGGGCATCACAATCCTGGACTTCAAATTATACTATCAGGCTACAAGTGATAAAAACAGTATGGTATTGGCAAAAAAGAAAGAAAGAAAGAAAGAAGAAAGAAAAAAGAATCAGATTTGTGGATCAGTGGAACAGAACCGATGGTGCAGAAATGACTCCAGGCACACTCAGCTATCTGGCCCTACACAAAGCAGCCAAACACTTTCTCTGGAGGAAAGATGGCCTCTTTAACAAATGGTGCTCAGAAAACTGGCTCTGCACATGGCAAAGACTGAACTTAGACCTATATCCCTCATCACACAATAAACTAAAATCTAAATGGACCAAACAGAAATACTTAATTCACTGGAAGACAAAATAGCTAAGACTCTTGAAGACATAGGTACAGGCAAAGCCTTTCTGAACAGAACCCTCGACACACAAGAAGTAATACCCAAAATCAACAAATGGGATCACATCAAATTAAAAAGCTTCTGCACAGCAAAGGAAACCACCTACAGAATGAAGAAACAACCTACACAATGGGAAAGAATTTTTTTGCCAGCTACTCCTTAGACAAAGAACTAATATCCAGAATATGTAAAGGACTCAAAATAGTTAGATTCCTCAAATTTAAAGCCCCAATAAAAAGTGGGCATCTGAAATGAAAGACATTTCTCAGATGAAGAAGTACACATGGCCAATACATACATTAGAAGATGTTCAGCATCACTGGTCATTTGAGAAATGCAAATTGAAACATCACTGAGATTTCATCTCATTCCAGGAAGGATGCCTATCATCAAACTATCAACCAATAACAAATGCTGGAGCAGTGGGGGTGGGGGGGCAGTAATGATTCTTCATTGTGGGAAGGACTTTAAACTGATAACACCACTGTGGAATTTAGTATGGAGACTCCTCAAAAAATTAAAAATAGAAATTCCATTTGACCCAGCTATTCCTCTTCTAGGTATCTTCTTGAAAGAGTTAAAGATACCATACCACAGTGATATATACATACCCACATTTATAGCAGCACAATTCATAAAAACTATATCTTGAAAATGACCTGTATGCCCATCAACAGATGAATGGCTAAAGCAAATGTGATATTTATACACAATGGAGTACTACTCTGCCACAAATAAGGATAAATTTGAGTCATGTAAAGAAATGGATGCACCTCAAGACCATAATGTTATGCAAAGTAAATCAAACACACAAGCTTAAATATAGTGTGGTTTTTCTCACATGAAAAATTCAATATATAAGTAAAGTCCAAAATAAAAGACAGGCAAGAAGAAAAAAGAGAGAGAAAAGCTATTATAATCTAATATTGATAATATATTTAAAGTGTGCCTTGGTTTAGTACGATTGTCTTATGTGTTTTATATGGTGTTTTTCTTCTTTTTGCCTGTTTGGCTACTAATCTATATGTACAATAATTAACTTTATAAAGACTTAGAAGATAAATAAATGAATCAGATGCTGGCAAGAAGGGGGCTTGGGGCAGGGGAAAAAAAGAATTGAGATGTTCTGTACACATACCAATTTCCTCACAGCAGATGTTATCATTATGTACTGTGAACATGTACTAGTACAAACAAACATTTAAGAGAGTCAGTAATGACAGATGGTTCATTCATTTATTCATTTCTCTTTTTTTTTCTAGCCACTGGGGATTGAACCCAGGGCTTTCACACTAAGCTACGTCCTCAGCCTTTTTTTTTTTTAGTTTTGAAACAGGGTTTTCCTAAGTCACTAGGTTGCCCAGGCTGGACTTGAATCTGTGATTTTTTTGCCTGAGCCTCCCACCAGCCCTTTAAATCAATCAAACTATCTATCTATCTATCTATCTATCTATCTATCTATCTATCTATCTCTCTATCAGAGATAGTCTTGCTATGTTGCCCAGGCTGGTCTTGAGTTTCTGGGTTCAAATGATCCTTCTGTCTCAGCCTCCCAAGTATCTGGCAATGCAGGTGTTTGTCATTGTGCCTGGCTCACATGCACACATTTTTTATTGTTCATCTACTATGGATTAAGCAGCACACTAAGTAGTTGATGGGAAGTGTATGGTGGTGAACAAGAACTTGGTTAGGAAACATCAGGATTGTTCAGAACGCCACAGCAATATACTTTTTAAGACCTAGCAAAAAGATCCATGATAAAATGCCTCAAGTTGGAAACCATGTTTTATGATCCTTTCAAATGAATTCTGAATAGATAAGACTTAACAGGTGCTCATGGTTCTCCCCTGTGACCGCTCCTTTATTTGAAACACCTGCTACTGTTTCCAGGAGGCTGACATTTACTTTGGTCTCTCTTGTTGACGTCACCGACAGAGAAGCATCATTGCAGAGGGCCTTTGAAAGACGTCAGCACTGACCTGGGCTCTGTTGGTAACGGGGCCACAAGGATCACATCAGGATGCTGCTGGGATGCGCGAGCAGGGCCCTCTGCTCGGAAAGAGGGGGGCTCCCTCCTGTCAGTATTAGGAATAATTTTCTTCCAGGCTTAATCCCCTGGCTGTTTTACTTTACCTTAGGTTGCTGTTGTCCTTCTTTCTTAGCCCCGAGCTCTAGAGTCCTTTTTAATGACTCCTTCCTGCTTCTAAAATTTTACCAGATAATAAAAATCTGGTGAAACCTAAAAAGGAAAGCTTAGATGGAAGCAGATTAGTTGTGGCCAGGTGCTGGGGTGGCAGAGGAGGAACCGTGCTGCTTGTGAGGAGTGAAGTCTGCTTTGGGAGTGTTAAAGGGAATTTGTGTTAAACCAGTTTTTTTTTTTTTTTTTTGGCACCGGGGATTGAACTCACAACCTCGCGCCTGCCAGGGCAGGTGCTTAAGGTACTGAGCCAAACTCCCGGCCCTGGTTTTTTGAGGCAGGGTCGCACTATGTAGCTCAGGCCGGCCTTGCACTCGTGTTGTAGCCCAAGCCGGCCTCGAACTCACAACGCTCCGCCTACCTCAGCCTCCCGAATGCTGGGATTAAAGGCATGCACCACCACGCCCGGCTCACCAGTTTATTGTTTTAGGGTATTTTTTTGGTTGTTTTGTTTTGTTTCAGTTTAGTTTGGTTTGGTTGTTTGGTTGGTTTTTTTTTTTTTTT
>RJWM01049239.1:0-11185 GCA_004363535.1 Dasyprocta punctata
GAAGGCTGTGGGGTCCCCTGAGAGCAGCTGAAACCCCAGTGGGTCAGAAGCTTGTGGTAGAGCATTGCTTGAAGTCTGGAAGGAAAGATTCTTAGGAGTTTGCTAAGCAGCAAGGCCCACCAACAAAAACAAGAATAATTAATACACAGGTGCGAATTCCCTATGATGAGTGTGGTCATTGTGTATATCTAAATTGTACCAATAAACTTAATAAGAATATTGATAAAACAAAAAAGAATAATTAACATAAGAGCTGGTATAAACTCCCCTATTCGTTACTGTATGTGATACTGGAGTGTGTTTGGAATGGAATCAAAAAGCCTTTTGTTTAGGTGTCTGTACAGTTGTGTTAGTTAATTCTTTGATGTTTATGAGTTCTTCCCCCCTTTGCTGCGTTGTTTAATCCAGATCATCATATTTCATTTAGCAGATTCCATTTGTGGGGTGAAGACATCTAATGTCCCTCTCTTTTGTAGGATCCTTTCACCTAGAGAGTTTAAGTTTTTTTTTTTCTTTTTCTTTTTTTAGAGATGGGGTCTCTCTATGCAGCTCAGGCTGGCCTTGGGCTCACATTGTAGCCCAGGCTGGTCTCAAATTTGCAGCAAACCTCCTGCCTCAGCCTCCCGAGTGTGTGCCACCATGCCTGGCTTAGGCTTTCTTTCTAAGCCTCTGCAGCCTCTGCCGTAGCTTCCCGTGTCAGAAATTGCTATTTATTTATTTATGAGACAGAGTCTTAGAACATAGTTCAGGCTGGCCTTGAACTTCCTATGTAGCCTAGGTAGGCCTTGAACTTGCAGTGATCCTCCTGCCTCAGTCACCCAAGTGCTGGGATTACAGGCATGCGCCACCACACCTGACCCAAAGATAGATTTAACGGAAACAGGCAGCAAAGCGGTGGCGTACAGCTCCAGCGGGCACAGTGAGAGAAGGGTTATCTGTAACAAGAAGCCTGAGACGAATAGTAGCATTATAACTAGAGGCAGAGCCCATGTGTGCTGGACTGATTCATTGATTATGGCCCAATTAAGAAAAAGATTATTTTATGCCAAGTAAAATCTAACAGATCTCCCTGAAGCAGTAAGTCTCAAATCAAGTCTCAGAATAAATTCAAGTCTCCAAGTACATCTAAGCCATAGCGAGCTAGGGTTCCCAAGACGCCACTGAAGAATTTAAACACAGGACCGTTGTTTGTATTCACTGGAAGAGGACTTGTCTGTGTTTCTGTGGCTGTGTTTTTCCACTTAGATTACTTAGAAGAAGACTCCGTCTCAGTTTCGGAGCTGCCCTCCTCACCACGATAGCCCTACACGTGCTGGAATGACGGCTGGAGGGAGAGGCTGCCAAGTGCTGCAGGTCCAGGGCGGCAGAAGGCCGTTTCTAGGAGCAGGAGTGGACTCTTCCCAAGGGCTTCGAGTTATTTTCCTTTTTACGAAGTTACGCAGAGCACAGGCAACCTGAACAAGGCAGGGTGTGACAGTGAGGCGGGGACCTGGTGACTCGAGCGTCGCAGCAGCGCCTGTAACCGCCCCGCGTTCACCGATGCAGGCTGCTGCTCAGTCTCCACGGTGAGCTTCCCAGGCGTCACGCGCGTTGTACCCGACCGTGAGACTCCCGAAGGGCTGTGACGGCCCTCGCGCTTCGCGGGGACTGACTCCATGGCCTCTCTTTGCCTTGTCCTGCGTATCCCTCGGATGTTTTCCTAAATCTGCAGGACACTCAGCGCTGAGCCTGACGCCATCCACAGAAGGAAGCATTCCCATAGTAGGTGGGCAAGATAAAGGGTCACGGCCCTGTGCAGGGAGCCCTGGGAGAGACTTGAAAGGTCCACCGCTGTCCGTTCTGGTGGGCATGAGCTGACCCTGGACCTCAGCAGTAAGCGAGTACTGAGACGGGGGCGTGGATGGAGGCGCCACCTTACCCATGAGCCACCTGGCTTTCTTATTGGCCATACCAGACTATTAATAGGACTGAGGCCAGGGCATGATTCCTTCATATGCCCCTGCTCGTCTATACTGGACGGTTTTAACCGCCCTGCGTGGGGCAGACAGCCTCCCCGGCTCCCACTCTGCTCACTGCATGCCCCGGCCTTCGTCATTCACAAGCAGGTGGTCCCCTGCCTGTGGTGCGCAGGGTGTCCCCTGATAGCACATGTGCCCCGATCTAAGCTTGGTTTTCTTCACGTGTGAATGCCTCAAGATCCGGATTTTCCAGTGACAGATCGAATCGGTTAGGTGTAACTGACTCAGGACTCATGTATGATTTGGGCAGAAAGAAGAACAAGTTAGCCCCATAATGGCAGCTTCGAAATTATCCCAATATTGTTTCATAAGAAATGTTTTAAGCATACCAGTCAAAGAAAACTATTAGCTCACCTTGGAATCCAAAAGTAAATTTACCAATCAGCTAAGATATGCCCCAATGGACTCTTGTTAATTCCTTGTAGTTTTCCAGAAAGTCTGGTTCTCTTGGTTGGAATCGCTGGAGAGGAATCAACCCCAACTTCATTATCCACTGGGACCAGGTACAGGCTGTGCAGTTCACTGTCCAAGAGCCATTTTCCCCACCTGTCATCTGACTTTTCTAAGATTCTGTTTTTCATCTATCATGTAACAGATGGCTAAAACAAATTGTCTAGGATGCCAGGAAAGAAAGATCAAAAGCTAGGCACAAGGTGTGGAGCCCCTCTGCCAAGCAAGAGGGATCCTCAGAAAACCAGCCTAAGTACTCTTTCCCTTATTGGATATCAATCACTGAAATGGGAACTTGGACTCAGGGAGTCCCTTCTGTCTCAGCAGTTTCCCTCAGAGGCAGGTAGGTTGTGACCTGGAGAGACCCTACCTTCTAACACCAATTCAGCCAGGGACTCATCAATTGATGACTATATTGCCTCATGATCCAATCACCTTACAAAAGTCTCACTTCTGAATACATGAGACTTTGGAGGAGCACTTTAGGTCTAAGCCATAATAGACACACACAACACCAACTAATCAATGTGCACCACCAACAAACACCCACCACCAACTAATATACATCAACAATGAACAAAACTCACCATTAGCCAACAGATACTAACCACTAAGTACACAACAGAGCCCGCCAACCAACATAGCCACAGACACCCACCACCAATCAACATACCCCACCAACTCACATACACCCCTGTTTGAATGTCTTCAAGTTGCAATAACAAAATTCCATAACCTGGATGGTTCATCAGCAGCAGAAATTTATTTCTCACACTGCTGGAAGCTGGAAGCCCAAGGTAAAGTTGTTGGACGATATGGTACCAGGTGAGGACCTCTTTGATGCTTCATAGAAATGGCCCTTTTACCCAGTGTTCCCAGGGGCCTCTTCTATAAGTGAACTAATACTGCTCCTGGGGGCTCCACCCTCACAAGCTAATTATCTCCAAAAGGTCCTACCTCCTAACACCACCATCATCTTGGTGGTTAGAATTCCAATCTATGAATCCTACAGGACACAAACACTTGGACCACAGCACCTACCAGGAAACACATCCTGCCAACCAGCATCACCCCACGCCCACCCCAACACACAAGACTGAGTCAAGACCTCAGTGGGCAGCTCTGCAGGAGAAGGAGGAGGAGGAAGAGCAAGCACACAGCAGCCTCATGTCCACAACAGCTCTGAAGGGCAGCACAGCTCAGGGCTCGCTCTGCTCCCCAAGTCTGGTCTACGCGCACTCACCTCCCTTGCCTTCTGCCTTTATCCTCTGAGCTCTGGGCTTCTCGACCTGAAAAATCTTTCTCACAGAAAAGAACCCTTTCTTCTCTAAACTGACACGACTGTTTTCTGCTTGTTCTGTGCACCAATTCATACACAGTTAGAATAACGTCACTTTCTCACCCCTCTTCTGGGTGTTGCCATCTGACCCATCACCCTGTCTACTCTGCCGCAAGTTAGGGCCTGTGGTGCATGGGTCCTTACACCAGATCGCAGGATCCTTGGAGTCCTCATGTCCGAGCAGTGGGTGGGCAAGCACTCCTGAAATAATCTCAGGCCTTACTTAACTCTTCCCCAGAGGGCCTTGGTAGCTTATGTCCCTGCTCATTTTGTCCAAGTGGTCAGATGTATTTGTGTAAAGTTTCTAATAATGTCACCTCTTGGCCCTTTTAAGTAGAAGCTATAATAAGATCAGCATCATTTCTCTCTTTTACAATCATATGGTAATAGGTATCCTCTCTCAACATCTCTCTAAAGAGCACATATTGTGTGAGCCCATTCGCGTGAAATGTCTAGAATAGATTTCAGCCTTCTCATTTTCCTTCTGTAACACTGCAGTGTCCTGGAACCCCCTAACCCATACTTCTGAAGGTGTCAGTCCTGACCTCAGTGCCTTGGAATTTGAACTTGGACCAATCAACAGGCTTGGATCAGTATGCTTGTAGTTTAGACAAATTTGGACCAATCAGCAGTCCCAGATACAAACCAGTCACAGACTTGAATGTGGACCAATCACACAGCATCCCTCCTCTTGCACTTGGTGGGTTGGTGTGGGAGGGCCTTCTCCAGTTCTCTGCAGCCTGGCTCCAGTAGGAATGTCAATCCCTTGTGCGGTATCTCTCTGGTAGTTTGGACTCAGAAGGGCCTGTAAATCTTGAGTAGTATGGACAGAGCAGCCTCTTAAAAAGCTGCAGGCAGTGGGGGCTGCTGACCTGGAGAGCTCCGGGGACCAGCCACTGCCCCGGTGGTGTAGCAGAGCCGCACTGTGTTGTGTGTGATTTCTGTCTGAACTGAGCAAGGAACCCGCAACTGGCTGGTGGAGAAACGGTGGGAAGACGCTGCCCCCATCCTCACTGCGTCCCCTTCCCAGATTCTGTTTAGCAGCCATGGCTCCCTGGGGGTTTCCTGTTCATTTTCTTGCTACCGTGTTGATCAAATGTGTGATCTTGTAAGGGCACAATTATATGGTTAGTAGAGGCACAGTTACGGAATAACAGACTTACAGACCTATTATAGCAAGTTAAAATCAAATAGTAGCTTCTCCCTGTGCTCCTGCTGCCTGTCTCGTAAACACCCTGCTGGGTTCAGTCAGCTGTGACTGTCTGGGTCCAGCTGCTTTTCTTCTGATAATGCGCTGGGCCAATTTGACTATTCCCAGCTTATGTTTCCCTTAATTAAGAAAATATATGGCTTCAAGGACTTGAATGGGGTGAAGTAACCCAGCCAAAGATACTTTTTAACCCTGTTTGCTCCACTTAAACCCCCTCCCCTCTACCCAAGATGTTCCTATGTTATGATAAATAATTCCTTTTAAGCAAATATATTTAGCACTAGTTTTCCTGACAGTATAGGACTTAATTCAATCCGTGTAATCAGTCATGTAATGCCTTGTACTTCCTGCTTATAAACTATATTTAAACTGCACTCAAAGCTGGCTCTTGGCTAGTAATTTGGACTTGATCCAAGCAGCCTGCTAGCGTAATAAACCACTGTCTTCTAACTCCTTGGTGCAAAGAGTCTTCCATTTGGTTTGATACTGGTTTTCCTGCAAGGGACTTTGCAGATGGGACTCAGGTGAGGACCTTGAGGGGAGCGATTATCCTGGAGTGTGGGGGTGACCCATGTAATGGCAGGTCTCAGGGTGGTGTTGTATGAGGTCAGAAGCCAGGGACAGACGAGAGAAGGTGCAGCCCTGCCAGCTTGGGGGAATGGGAGCGGGGAGCCCCCGCCATGCTTTTCCACCTCTGGAAGCTGGAGAAGGGGTGGCTTTCCTGCACCACTGCCTCGGAGGATGCCAGCCCTGCCGGGCCCTGGACTTCAGCCAGAGAAACACGGCAAGGGGGGGGCGGAGCTGTGCTGGAAACCGTCTCTCCATCTCCATGACAGCTGACCTGGGGTTGGGTTGGATGCTGGGCCCCCTGGGATCCAAGGTCCCCGACCTCCCCGTGACTCCCCCTCCTAGCAGAGCCCCCAGGACCCCTGAGAGGCGTCACAGACTGGCTGAGCCACAGCTGCTGCTGAAGTCCTTTATTTGGGGCGGGGTGGAGGCTGCCGAAGGAGGGACGGTCAGGCTCGGGTTCGGAGGCCTGGTCTGGCGGGGAGGGAGAGCTTGGGGGACACAGATCCGGGTGGGTGCTGTGTGGGAAGAGGAGCCCAGGTCAAGGCTCTGCTGTGGGAGCAATGGTGGCCCCTCCATGACCACACTGTCACCGAGCATCCTTGCAGGGAGAGGGGTAGACAGAGGACGACGGTGCTGGGCAGACGCTGGTAAGAAAGGCCTTCCCAGATGTCCTGGATCACACTCGGGGTGACTCCTCAGGTGGCCACTGCTGCCTGGCCCAGGCGATGGCGTCTCTGCTGCCTGAACAGACAGAAGGGGGACAGAGAGACGGATCCTAGAATTCCTTAGCCCAACATTTCTCTTCCCGGGGGTCACTTACCATGGCCACGCTCGGGGACACAGCGCTCTGTGGGAACCAAGAAAAACCCAGGTGTCAAAAGGTGGCCTGGACAGGTGCTCAGACCCCAGACCCCCAGAATTCAGGCCCCCCAAGGCAGAGCCATGGGTACTCCGTGAGGAGAGGGAGGGACACAAGGAGACTTGAGGGACAGATACGAGGGACATGGGAGAACACTGGGGACACAGCGGGGACATGGGGGACACGGAGGGACATGGGGGTGTAGAGGGGCCCAGGAGAAGATGCGCTCAGAGGCGGCCTCTCAACCTGCTGCTCAGGTATGAGGATTTTCTCCTGTGGGAGTCGCTTGCGCTGTGCAAATTTCTTAAATTCCTCCAGGGCCTCGGGGTTTTCCTCGGGGGTCCTCCCTGTGAGACAGCGGCAGGTGAGGCAGGAGAGGGACCTGAGCGGGGACTGGGGCTCCGAGGGTGACAGCGAGGGAGGAGGTGATGGGTGCCCAGGGCCCTGAGCCGCTGCTGTGGGACCCACGGGACAGGGCGGCTCCCGAGCTGCCCTGCAGGGTCACGCACTGGTCTGGAAGGACCCTGTGACCTGGAGGTGCAGGGCTGCCCCCTGACCCTGGAGGGGCCCGGTCCCCCAAGGCCTCTGAAAGCCACTGTCTTCCTGCTGGCCTGTCCTGACGTCTGAGACCCAGGAAGTGGCACTCGCCAGCACACACAGCTGTAGCACCCTCCTGAGTGGCCAGGTCCCCGAGGGCTGCGTCCACCCCATCCCTGCCCAGCCCCACCCTGAGACCCCCTTCCCAGTTGGAGCTGGCCTTCTGCCCACAGCACTCTGCCCAGATGCATCTGAGTCTCTGGGCACAGGACACGGCTCCTCTGAGCCGAGACGGTGGGGCAGGGCCTGGGGTCCCTGGCCCCTCACCCATAAGGTATCCCACAAGCACGGTCTCCCCCAAGAGGAGCCGGTGCTCAGCATAGCAGATGTAGTGGTCCTTCGCGGGCAGTTCCTCTATGTGTATGCGCGTGTAGTTCCAAACTACGTGAGAGAGAAAAGCGCTCTTCAGCGTCCTCCTTCCGAGGATGCACTGGAGCCCACAGTGGGGAACCGTGGGGACGCGTCCAGGGTCACCCAGGGCCCCACCAGCCCGAGGCCAGGCCCTGCTGTGTCCCTGTCACTGGGCACGAGCCCTTCCTCCCTTGGAAGGAGCCAACCCAGCTGTGGATTCCAGATGTGGAGGCCGAGGATGTCGAGGCTGGAGCTCGGCCCCAGCCCCAAGGAGCTGCCCTGCCTGCTTCTCGGGTCCGCAGCCCTCAGTGTCCCCACGGGTCAACAGGGCCATCCAGGGGGAGGCGCGGCCTGGGCACTCCCAGCTCTGGACAGGGCTGTGACGCCGGTGTCAGGGCCACAGGACTCCGGGGAAGCAGAGGCCGCCGCTCCCAGGAGGGGGACGGCAAGGGCTTCGGATGTGGCACACAGGACTCACGCGTGTACTCGCTGGGCTCCTCAGTTTTCTGGACACGCAGGCTGTGCTCGTAGCAGCCACCCCTCCACCTGGACGTCAGGAGGTGCAGGGACAGCTGGCCTCAGGCCACACCTGAGCAGCTCAGATACCCGGGGCATCAGCTCCAAGTGACCCTGAAAACCCCACTCCATCCCCGCCTCAACTGTAGGACACTGCCTGGGACTGTGTCCCCTCAAACTCAGGAGACTTTTGTCACCAACATCCAGACTGGGGATGAGACAGGAGGAGAGCAAGAGACCAAGGGTCTTCCCCGGGCCACACTCACATGAAGGTGATCTTGGTCTCGAAGTCTACGCCTCCCTGGGCCGTCACCGTCAAGGGGAACGCCTGCCTGGGGCTCTGCATCAGCCTCCTGCTGGCCACTAGGGCCTTCATGTACCAGGTCCCTGTGATCTGGAGCAGGAGCGGCTGAGCCTGAACCCAGCACGGCCCAGACCAGATGCCCCACCCCGAGGCCTGGGCACACGGCCTGTGGCCTCGACAGCCTCTGCTGGAGCCCTGGCTGCACCCCCAGAGCCGGGCTGGTTGCCTGCACGCCCCACCCCTGTACTCAGAAGAGCAGAGGCCACTGGTCCCCCATGGGCCCACTGTTCTCAGGCCCCAGGTCCGGGCGAGTCCTCATCCCTGAGGGTCCTGCCCTATGAGGTCTTCTGATTCCAGGTGTCCCTTGACCTGGAACCCTGACCCAAACCTGCTGCCTGCTCCAGGCCTGGCCCAGGAGGGGCCACGTCTGCTGAATACCTCAACCTCTGACCACTGGGGCAGGAGTGCAGGGTGGGGTCCCGGCCTTACACAGCCCCCCTCCCCCGAAAACAGCCCCAGTTGCCGCCCCCGCCCGGCCTCACATCCGGCTCCTCTGGCTGGAGGGACAGGGGGTCCTGGGCCTGCAGGGCGGCCACCAGGCCGAACAGCACAAGGGTTGGGAACAGGGTCTTCATGTCCAGCGCTGAGCTCACGGCCACGCAGGTCCCCTGGAGTCTGGACGAGGCTGTGCTGGCTCCTCTCAGAATACCCTTTATGTCCCCTGCAGCCAGGGCCGGTGCCCACTTGGCACTGACCACACCCCTCCTGCTGTCCCCCCCGCAAAGTCCAACACGGAGCAGTGCTGTTATTGTTGGGATTGGATGAATAACAAGTTAATGCCGCTGGAGATAAAGACCACAGCGCCGGCCAGTGCCTGCCTGCCCCGGGGTCCTGCCCACAGCCCACCCCGGGGAAGCCCACCCTGGTGCATCCTGGTGGGGGGCAGTTGCTGTTTGTCACCTCCCCAGCTGTGCCCCCCATGCCCCCTCGCTCGCCCCGAGGCAGCGCGCTCTCTTCAGAGCCTTCCCACGAGGGCGTCCTGTCCCGGTTTCCTCTCCGAGTTCCCGAGAGCGGGGCACCGGCTCCCGAGGTCCGCAGCTCCATCCGGGCTGCAGGAAGCGCACTGGCCAGTGTCAGGGTCAGGGATATTTGTGCTGGGACAGAGCAGCCAGGTGACCTAACCTCCGAGCACACAGTCCTCCCTCTCCGACTGAGGATGTGCACCCCTGTTGCTGGTCACCTGGGGCCTGCTGGGGACCTACGGAGCCCCGGCACCCCGGCACTGTCGGGGCTCCCCAGGTGCTGGTCCCTTCCTCCCCTCCCAGGCTGGGATCCAGGACCAGAGGCCACCACAGCCTGTCCTGAACCCACCCCTGGGCCGCTCCCCTAACGTCTCCCCATGAGGCCCAAAGCCCTTCCCCACCCTCATCAGCTTTGACCCCACAGGTCCCCAAGACAGACCAGGGCCTCACTGCCTGGGAAAACAGGCCGAGGGCTCGAGGTGGCCACCTGCCTGCAGCCAGGTTCCCTGAGTGCCCCTCTCCTAACCTCCGCCCCACTGCCACCCGAGCGAGACCTCTGCTTCCCCCTGCAGACCCCACAGGTGCTGGGCCTGGGACCCCGCTGACCCAGTGCTGGGTGCAGGTGCTGGGCCCCCAGTAGCACCCCATGCTCCGTGCTGAGAAGGGCGGCCCCAGGCACTGGCTGGACAGTCCTAATGAGCTCGCGCTCTCTGGATGTTCTGGTGTCCTGAGGGTGACACAGGACCCACTGCTGTCGGGGGCTGAAGGTGCTCTGGGCAGGAAGCTGCCATCCAGGGGTGGGTTCAATTTTATAATCAATCATATAAACAAGTTAAAAGGAAAATCCCATGTTCACATCAATCAGTGCAGAAAAACCATTTGACAAAATTCAGCACCACTTTGGATAACTCTAAGAAAAGAAAGAATAGAGGAGAAATCTCCTATGTTGATAAAGAAGATCTACAAAAACCCTACAGCCAACCTTATTATTATTAATGGTGAAAGACTGAATGTCCCCCTCCCTCATACCTCAAATAGAGGAAAGATGTCCGTTCACACCTCTTGTATTTAATGTAGAACAGAAAGACCCATTCAGTGCATCTATGGGAAAGAAAGAAAAAGAAAGAATGAAAGAAAGAAAGAAAGAAAGAAAGAAAGGAAGGAAGGAAGAAAGAAAGGAAGGAAGGAAGAAGAGAAGAGAAGAGAAAAGAGAAGAGAAGAGAAAAGAAACGAGAAAAGAGAAGAGAAGAAAAGAAAGATATACAGATTATGGAGAAAGAAATAAAACTTTCTCTGTTTACAGATGACATGATTATCTGTGTGGAAAATCCCAAGGAATCTAAAAAAATACAAAAAAGAAAAAAAGTAACAACCGACAAGTGAGCTCTTCAATGTGGTAGGATGCAAGATAAACACACGAAGATCAATTGTGTGCCCACATTCCACAAGGGAGCTGTCAAGTTATAAACACAGCACCATCTGCACCCCTTCACCGTCAGCTCGGTGACGCTGGAGCTGGATGCAGGGGCGTTCATCCTCCTGCCCCGGGCACAAGGCTAAGCCGTCGGTAGAGGCTCAGGAGGATGGGTCTTCTTCTCTCCTTCCGGGGTGCTCCTGTTCCCCACCCCCAGCTGAAGCAGGGACATGGCACAAGGGGGAACGTCTGGGGCACTCACTCACGCTGACCTCAGTGGGCCCCGGGGAGGGCTTCCTATCAAGGTTCAGGGCACCCCACAAGTAGATTCCAAGGAATCATGGGGCTCCCCAGCCCCAAGCCACATGCCGGCGGGAGGGCAGAAAGACCTCCTGCTTGCCTGGCCAGCCTGCCTTTCCCTAGCTGCTGCCCCTGCCCTGACCATGACCAGCACTGGCCCCAGCAAAGGTCCCCACCCCTGGGCTGCAAGCACAGCTTCTCCCAGGAGGTCTGCCCAGCCTTGCGGAAGGGACCC
>RJWM01049240.1:0-11189 GCA_004363535.1 Dasyprocta punctata
GGATGAAAATCGTTGATAGGCTTTATCACATGGAACTTTCAAAAATGAAACTCCTGGATGTCCACAAGGAACTCATCAAGTGTCTGGATACATTTAGACCCAAAAAACTTGACAGGTTTCAAAGGATATGTATGTGCCAGGTGAAAAAATATCCTATTAAGTTCTCTCAGAAAACAAAATATCAGCAGACAATAGGAATGAGTTACACTGGAGTGAGAGATCAAATTATGATCTGTAACACAACGTGGACTATAGTCAAAGCAAGTCTTCATGATAGAAAATGTTTGCTTAAATTAAGCAAATAATGAAATTTTAAATAGAAAGTCAAACTTGATTTTTGAAGGGCAAGACGAAGATTAAAGTCAAGTGGTCTCTGGTAAGTTGAGTGCAATTCAGCCCCAGTTGATTCACTGTGTGTATTTACTTTCACATGATTATAAATCATACCAACTGTGAAAATAAAGGCAATTTCTAGATAAATACCAGACAAGAAGTAAAAAATCTAACATATTTTGAGAATAAATTATAATTGTTGTTTTGCCTTTGTTGTTTGTTAAACAGTTTAATGAGTAATGATGCAATTTTTCAAAATATAATAACAACAAAAAACAAGCTGCCGATTTTAAAAACATGCTAAATAACAGGTGTTGCAATAAAACTCACTGTACTTTATCTTACAGAATCAAAGCAATCAAAGAAAATCATGGGTATCACTATTCAACTTCCGAGCACTGGAGACTGAGTTTAAAAGGGGTTAAGCAGTTTGTGTGAGCACAGAGCCAGTGAGTGGTTTAAATCCCAATGCTCACACTGCCCATCTCCTTGCCACTGAATTAATTTGATGTCATGAATGTCTTTGTTATGCTTAGCTTCACTGCTTTCATTTCAAGCAAAACAAATTGTGACAAGAAGTCATCAGAGAATAATATAAATGACTGAAAGCTTACGGATTAAATGGGACAGTGGTTTTCACACTAAAAGGGAAAAATAGTTGCTTTTAGAGTATCTGAGTATGGGACAGAGGAAATGGAAGGACAACATCAATATTAGACATGTACTGATATTTCAAAATTATAAACTCTTTTGTAATAATCATCCGTGTGATTTATGCTAGAGACACTGAAGTATAGCCTACCACCCTTCATCAGTTACAGGATAAAAATTAATACCTAGAAAAATATTACTTAATTTTTGATAATGCGCTTGGATGATTCTTGGATAAACCTCTGAGCTTTTATTGTGATGCTGAGATACTTGTATTGTAGAGTTGACATTCTAAATTACTATTCATAGTAAAGTGAGTTTAAGAGGATTCCCAGGCTAAAACTGTTTGAAACATTTGCAAAAGTTATGCATCTACTTAGTGTTTTACACAATTAGAATCCCAGTTTCCATGTGTCATCAGAAAAACCCAAAAAGCACATCTTTTTTTTGTACTGGAAGTTGAACTCAGAATCTTACACTTACCAGATAGGTGCTGTGCCACTGAGCTATATCCCCAGCCCTCCAAAAGCATATTTGTGATGCAATATTTGAAGAAGATAGAAGGAACTGCTGTTTAAATTGCATATCAAACCCTAATATGCAAATTGCACCTTGTGGCCATTATGATTAGTGAAATAAATTAGACATGTAAGCATGAATTTACATATTTTCTATTATATGAGAATCCCAAATTGTAAATAAAGATCAAAATAAAAGGTAGATCATAGGAAATGGTAAGATAGGTCTCTCTCAAATGGGAAGATATAGAAAAGGAGAGGGAGAGGGAAAGGGGATGAATAAAGGAATTAAAGTGTGTTACGTACATGTATCAACCCCACACAGGGATGCAAACATGCCCTGGAAGCATGTACCAAAAAAATACATAAGTAGACAAATGTAACTTGCTTAAAGGCAAAACATACAGACCAACAGTGGTTAACTGAATCAAAAATTCCTGGGTAGTTAGATTTCTGTGGTTTGAATTGAAAGCCTCTGAAACTGCATGCAGGCTGTCTTACTGCAGCTTTCTCTTTTGTTCTTAGTTTGTTGTCACCTCGTATTATCTTTCATGTAGCTGGAAGCAAAGGATTGTTTTATAAAAGTGGAATCATATCTCTTAAACTTAGCAAAAAGTAAGAGAAGTTGCTGAAAATCATTGTCAATCTCAATCTTAGGAAATTAACCATAATAAATTTTGCTGATTTAAATACATTATTTTGGCGAAAGGATAGTGAGATTAAATTTCAACACAAACTGAAATAATTCTGTTACTAATAAAATGATCTTCACTCTAGATTGTACAGATCAGTATTTCTTTAGCTGAGCCTTACAATTAAAATAGTACCTGTTAGGGTTTATACATTGTGTCAACTTGAGAAGTCTAGCAGCTTAGTTAAGTGAGGCAGCAGCTCTACATCCTGGGGTGTAGAGCATAAGCATTTACCTGGCCATTGTGTCAATTTGAGAAGGTCAAAAGTTTAGCTGAGAGACTCAGCAGGGAGCCAGGGTTCTTACTTTGTAAACAGCCTCATCCTGTGCAAAGGAAGGCAAGGATGTTTGTGAATGCTACACCCACCCTGGGGGGGGGGTGTCCTGTGTACTATATAAAGGAGGAGAAGAGGCTTGCTCTTGCTCCTTTTACTTTGGCTGCTTTTGTTCGGCTGCTGCCTTGAAGTGCTGCCCCAGTGCCATGCCACCCTGCCTTGGAGCCAGCTGATTGTGGACTGAAACCTCCAAAATCTGTAAGCTAAATAAACCTTTCCTTCCCTAATTTTGTGTGTCAGGTGTTTTGTCTCAGCAACGAGTAAAAAGTAACCAGGACAGTACCTGAATTGCATATTTGATATTTCTTAACAACCTATTTTTTAAATTAAAATTATGTCTCATAAAAAGGCAATAATTGCTTCTGGACCATATAGATGGGCAGTGTTTTAGTCCCCAACTACCTTCATTTCAAATATATAAATCATTTTCTCACTCTTAGATTGTCAAGTATTATTAAATATGCTGATAGTGAAATAGTTTTACCAAAAATAGTCTTAAAATTTTCAACATTTATAAGACCGATGCAGAAATAATCTATAGCTCTCCATGCTTATTTCTTGTTTTGTTTTGCTATCTATCTTGTAGCACTGATGCCTAAGATCTTGATAAGAAACCCTTCCTAGGGGCATCAGGCTCATGTTCTTCTCTTTCTCCACTACTGCCAAACACTCCTAGAGCTCTTTCTTTTCTCTAAGCAGAAGAAATGTGTGCTCTCCTTCGAGATTGATTTTAATGCTATTTCATCCTTTCATGGAAATGAGATTAGAATTTTAAATGTTCAAAATCCAACAGCTTTAATGAAAAATGATAGGAGTTATCACATAACTAGAGCTTAGAAAGGTTGGAATTGTATTTGCACATTATTAAAGATCTGAATAATTTAGATTATTTTTAGATTTGAATTGCTTAGAGGATTTTAGAAAAGCTCAAATTAAACAGCTCAAGAAAAGCACTTGCTAGTCCTGATTTCAGCAATCTTATGTCACTTAAGCATTTCTGTAGAATGGTTTGGTTGTCACAGTGTGAGCATGATGTGAGACTTCAGGTCAATGTGGAAAAAATATTGAAATCCTTAGATTAAGACTTATGCAAATTTTATTTAACACTCATAATACTTTCATGGCTTTTTTAGATGAATATTTTGTTTTTCCTTTACTTTCTTTTTTCAGTTCTTTAGTAAAATATGTTCTTTTGCATTCTTACAAAAAGATTGATAGACAATAAGTACATGTACATGAATAATTATATATAGGTACAATAACCCGTACAGGGGCTGGAGGTAGAACTCAGTGGCACACTGCCTGCCTGTCAGGTGCAGGGTTGTGAGTTCGATCCCTGGTACCAAAATACAAATAAACAAACAAACAAACTACAACAAAAACAAAATAAAAAAGCTTTTAAAAAATAATACGTATCATTACATTTTGGGGAAGAGCTGAGGAAACATTTTATTTTCTCCTTTTAAAAAAATTTCTATAAAATTCTATGTGTTTTAAGCATTTTTTGTATCATCACAGGTAAAATGTGAAAATAATATGCCTCTTTCTAGTGGTATGGAAAACCTGGTAAATAGTAAGTATATGATAAATATTTAGTACTGCTATTTATGACACAAAGTTGTGTGAGAAAGAAGCCTGGGGTTAATCAAATAGTGTATTTAAAATTTAAAGATAATTGGAGATGAGTACAACAGGAAAGGTATATGGTCAAGAAACACAGACTACATGGCCTGTCAATTCTCAGGGAAACTAGAAAGTTTTTTAACCAAAAGGTAATATATCCTTAAATATTCAAATCAGTGAATTAAATGATAATAGAAAATACAGGAAAACGAATCACTCCTGACTTGTGACTGTAAATTACTAAATGACCAAGAATCCAAAACTAAATTTATTGTTAGTATTCATCTATTGAAATGAATATGTAATTTTAATATACCAAGGAATTTGAGAAAGTTTCTTTCTTTAACAGAATTGGTTAGCTAGTGTCAGTACCTACATCCTCATCTCATCTGTAGTTGCTAATCTCCTAATGATTTTGTGGTCAGTAGGGACAGAAGATTACTGAAAGTAAGGCTGAAACATCAAAAGATGATTGCAAGCTGTTGGGTTAATTAAAAGATTTCTTCAGAGAAATCTTGAGGAAATGACTATATATCTTCACCTCTGAAATGAGTTTTCACAAGGTGATTTAAAAACTTGCAATGAAATACACTTGTTTTTACTTTTAACTATAATGATATGATTTTTTTCATTTGCATTTGTTTCATTGGTGTATAACCATCACAATCAGGATACTTGTAGAATTTCTACTACTCTATAAATAACCTTTGGCACTATTTTATAATCACTCTCTTCTCCCACCCATAATCCTTGTCAACCTAGTATTTACTCCTACTACTTAAATGTTTTATGGTTTCAGTGTTGCATTTTCAATGAGATCATACTGTATATAACCCTAAGATCAGCTTCTTTCTTTCAGCATGATACATTTGAACATTCAATTAAATTGTATCTATCCATATTGTGTTCATTTGTGTTGCTAAATAGTACCCCATTCTATTATACATAGCAATTCATTTGTGAATTCATTAGCCTCTTGTAGGCTATTTAGATTGCTATTCATTTTGGCAATGTGAATATGCTGTGAAATGCTATAGAATTTTTTTTCTGTGAACATAGATTTATTTTTGCATAAACAATTAGGAGTAAACTCATGGAAAACTGTCCATTCACTTTAGAGAGCCTTTGTACCATACAGTGCTTTATCGTGGCTAGAAATATCTGAGAATTTGAGTTGCTTTATGTACTTGCTAGTACTCAGAATTGTCAGTACAGTGTTATTTTTATTTTAGTTATTCTAATATGCATTTAATGATATTATCACAGTATTTTTAAAAGGAATTCATTTTTGTAAGGCCCTAAAAGATGATGGATGTCTTTTTATATGCTTATTTTCTACTTTTATTTTCTCTTTGGTGAAAAGTTTATCCAAAGTGTTTCAATTAAGTAATTTGCTTTCTCATTGCTAAGGTTTGAAGATCTATTATATATTCTTGATATTTAAATTAGTCAGAGAATTTATTTGAAATATTTCTTTCTCACTATGTGGCATGCATTTTTATTCATACAGAAATTTCTTTCATATGATGCAAATTTTTAGTTTTGATGAAATTTGATTTATTTTTATTAATTAAGTTTATTTTTACATTTTATATATACATAATAATCACATTCATCATTGGGGATTTGTTCCTATACAAGATATATCTAGATTCGTTTGTTCCCCATTCTTCAACCCTGACTTCAACTCCTCTTCCCCACACTACTTACAAAAACTTTGCCTCCATCTTTCCTTCTTTTCTCATTTTTTTCTTTTCTTTTCCTTCATTTCCCCATCCTCCCTCCCAAGTTCCCCTTCACAAATGAACGTTTTCTTCCTATTTCCCAATATCTATTATGCATTTTGGTTCTTATTTATGCTTTCAGTTCCTTGCACCAGAGAAGCAATGTGGTATTCAAATATATGTGTTCACCTTATTTCACTTAAGACTATGCTTTCAAGTTGCATCATTTATCTAGAAATGTCTCAATATTATCCTTTTTTATGGCTGAATAATACTCTACTGCATAAAAGAATCACATTTTCTTTATCCATTCATCAGTTGATGGGCATTTGAGCTGCTTACAATATTTAGCTATTACAAATGTGCCCCTATAAACAGGAGAGTGCATGTATCATTGTGGTATGACACCTTTAATTATTTTGGGAATATATCAAGAAGATGAAGAATTGGATCAATAGCACCTCTACTACTAGCTTTTTGAGAAGTTTCTATACTGATTTCCACAGTGGTTGCACTAATCTATACACACACCAACAGTGGAGAAGGGTTCCTTTTTCCTCACAGCCATACCGGCCTTTGTTACTGGTTGATTTCTTGATAACAGCCATTCTTTCTAGACTGAGATGCAATCTTAGCAATGTTTTAATTTGCATTTCTTGAATGACCAGTGATGTTCAACATTTATATATATATATATTATATATATATTATATATATGTATTATATATATATTATGTATATTATATATGTATTATATATATATTATATATATAATATATATATCATATATATATATATTTGCCGTTTATACTTCTTGCCATCACCATGCCTTTAAGAGTTCTACCTATACTCTCTTCTAGTGATTTAGTGTTTCTGTTTTAATATTTAGATCTTTGATCCACTTTTATTTTATCTTAGTGCATGGTGAAAGATAGGACCTAGTTTTAATGTTTGGCACGTGGAAAACCAATTTTTCCAGTACCGTTTATTTAAGAGACTATCTTTCTTCCAGTGAATTGTTTGAATCCTTCCTCAATGATAAGATGGCTGGTACATCTGGAGTTATTTATGCATCTCCTAATCTCTTCCATTTATCCTCAGGTCTCTTTTTTTTTGACAGTACCTTGCTGTTTTTATGTCAGTCAGTAACTTTGTTTTAATTCAGAGATTGTGATGCCCTCTGCCTTGCCTTTGATGCCCAGGATTTTTTTTTTTTTTTTTTTTTTTTTTTTTTTTTTTTTTTTTTTTTTTTTTTTTTTTTTTTTTTTTTTGCTATTCTAGCTTTTTTCTAATTCCAAATTAATTTTAGGATTCTTTTCTCTAATTCTGCAAGACATGTTGCTGGCATTTTGATCAGGACTGCATTAAATTTGTATAAAATTTTTGGCCATTTTTACTATTTTGGTTCTTCCTACCCAAGAGCAATGGTTATATTTCCATTGTCTGATATACTCTTCAAATCTCCTTTTTCAGAGTACTACAGTTTTCAATGTTGAGGTATTTTACTTTCTCTGTTACATTGATTCCTAGGAGTTTCAATTTTGGGATGCTATTGCAAAATGTGTTGTTTCCCTAATTTCTCTTTCTCTGAGTTTGTTATACATGTGCAGGAAAGCTATTGCTTTTTGAGTGTGATTTTCTATCTAGCTATATTATTTAATTTGGTTATTAAATCTAGAAGTCTTTTGGTGGAGTTTTTGCAGTCTTCTATCATGTCATTCACAAATAATAATATTTTAACTTGTACATTTCCTATCGCATTTCTTTTATTTTTTTTCTCTTGCCTAACTGGTCTGTCTAATGTTTCCAGAACTATATTGTATAAAACTCATGACGGTAGATATCCTTGTCTTGTTCCTGATTATAGAGTGAAAGCTTTCAGTTTTTGTCCATTTAGTACATGTTGGCTGTTGGTTTGTCATAGATGTCTTTTATCAGATTGAGATAAAGAGCATCTATTCCAATTTTCTGTACTTTTTTTAACCATGAATGAGCGATGGACTTTGTCAAATGTTTTTCTGCATTTTTTGAGATGATAATGCCATTTTTGTCCTTGGCTCTATTTATATGGTGTATTATATGTATTGATTTGCACATTTCCAGTCACCCCTGCATCCCTGGAATGAATTCTAGTTCGTCATGTATACAATCTTCTTAATAATTTACTACATTCTGTTTTCCAGGGTTTTATTGGGGATTTTTGCATTTATGTTCATTAGAGAGATTAGCCTGTAGTTCTCTTTTTTGGTTGGATCCTTCTCTGGTTTTTCCATCAGAATAACACTTGCTGCCAGAAATCAATTTGGGAGTATTGCTTCCCTTTGAATTTCACTGAAGCATTTGAGAAGTAGTAGCATTAGGCCTCTAAATTTCTTGTAGCTCAGCAGGTGCTGTCAGCTCTAGGCTTTTCTTTGTTAGTAGGTTTTTAATTACATCTTTAATTTCATTGACCGATACCGGGTTATTTAGAATTTTTATATCTTCTTGTTTCAGCTTTAGTGATTCGTATGTGCCTAGGAATCTGACCATTTCTTCTGCACTTTCCAACTTATTAAAATAAAAGTTCTCAAAGTACGTTTTGATGATCTTTGGATTTAAACAGCATTTGTTGTGATTTCACCCTTTTCATTACTAATTGCATGGATTTTGAACCTTGTCTTTTTTTTTATTGATAAGGTTCATGAAAGGTTTGTCAATTTTATTTATTCTTTCAAAGAACCGACTCTTCAATTCATTATTTGTATCATTTTCTTTGTCTCCACTGCAGTAATGTCTTCTCTGATTTTTATAATTTCCTGCCTCATATGAGCTTTTGGCTTTACTTGCACTTTTTTCTCTGGTAACTTGATGTTCAACATTGTTTTTTGAACTGGCTCTGTTTTCCTGATATGAGAATTCACCTCTATAAATTTCATTGTGGGACTGCTTTTATTGTGTCCTGTATGTTCCAGTATGTTGTAGTGGCATTATCATTTAGGGTTAGTTGTGGAAACTAATTTCTTCTTAAATTTCATCCATGACTCATTGATTTTCTAGGGAGGGAGTTATTTAATTTCCATGTGTTTACATAACTTTTGTGATTTTTCTTTGATTTTCCACTTCACTGCAGTGTACCTGATACTATGCATGTATACCTTCAGCTCTTCGGCATTTACTTAAGCATGTTCTATGAGCTGCTACGGTCTATTTTGGAGAACATTCCATGTACAGCTGAGAAGATTATGTATTCTGATGTTGAGGGGTGAAACACTGCCTATCTATTAAATCTGTTTGTTCAAAGTTTGGTTCAATTTTAATATTTCATAGTTAATTTTTTGTCTGTCTGACCCATCTATTTGTGATAGTGGTGTATTGATATCCCACATTCTAATTTTATTAGTGCTTATTTGACTTTTTCTGTCCATTAATAACCCTTTTATATAGTTGGGTGCACTGGAATTTGTTGCATATATACTTATGATTGCTATTTTTGCCTCTTGAATTATTCCATTTTCAAGGATGTAGTGACCTTCTTTGTCTCTCTTAACTAGTCTTGGCTTGAGATTCACTATGTCTGCAAACAGAATAGCTATCACATTTTTCTAGGTTCATACTGCATGGGATATTGTTTGCCATCCTTTTCTTTTCAGTCTATGAATTTCTTTTGAATTAAAATATGCTTCTTATATGTAGCATATTGTTGAATGTTGCCTCTTGGTCCATTCTTTCGTTTGGTGAGTTGAGACTATTAACACAGATGGTTATAACTGATTTATACTGACTTCTCTTTGTTGAGCTGTTTCTCTTTTGTTAACTCCTTTTCCCCTCTGTTTAATTGCCTGCCTTTCCTGGTAGATTCATCCTGATTGGGTTCATGGGTTTGTAATCCTTGTTATCTCTTTCTAGAATGTCCTTCAGAAGTTTCAGAGTGCTAGTTTGGTGCTCATGGATTTCCACAGGTGTTCTTTTTCATGGTGGCATTTTATTTCTCCATCAAATTTGAAAGATATTTTTGCAAGACACATCAATCATGATTGGAGTTTGTTTGGTTTTAGGAGTTGAAATAATTCACTTCAAGAGCTCTTTGACTTTAGGACTTGTGATGAAAAATCTTCAGTGATTCTGATGGACTGTATAGGTGATTTGTTTCTTTTCTCCAACAACTTTTAATGGTTTGTTCTTGTGGATTTTTGGTACTTTGGTTCATATTTCTTTCTCCTTTTTTTTCTCATGGTTAGTTGGAGTTCTATGTGCTTCACTTAACCTGTATATCAATTTTTTTTCCCCTCTGTTTGGGTGATTTTCTGCCAGGACTCCTGTGAACAGGGTTTTTATGTCATCTGTGCTATCTCTTGTTTTTTCATTGACTGATCATTCTTGTGTTACTCTTCTTTGCATCATGTAGCAGCTGCTGAATGGATTTCTCATGGTCCCTTGCTATTTTTAAGAAATCTTTCTTTTCTTGGTCACCAACAAGAAACCTGTCTTCTAAATCTAATATTCTGTCCTTACATTGGCTCATTTTGATGTGTATACTTTCAATGCAATTTTTAATCTCCCAGATATCTGTTTGAATCTGTTTCATGGACTACATTGCTTTAGTATATTGGGTGCTCTTTGTTTTCACCAGTTCCCTATTCTAGTCTTTTTTTCTTTTTGCATGCAGGTATCTGCTCTAGTGTCACTCAGCATGTCCTTCACTATGGTCACCAACTCTGTAGCTATCTAAGAAATCATTCCTGGTTCGATTTGATTTCTAGAGACTTTTTCATCTGGTTTTTACTTCCACCTTTACCTCTTCAGAGAGTCCAGGTGGGTGGACCTCCATCTTACCTTCTTGCCCCCTGGGTTTCCCCTTGATGATCCTGAAGTCCAGGGTTGCATTTTGTTTAAGCTTCTTCCCATTTTCTATTTTTTTAGTGCAATTTTTGGGTTGATGCTACTAAATTGACTATAGTGTGGAAGTTTATTGCTAATATTTGAACTCTTAAGAAATGACAACTTCTCAGAGATGTCTTCCAGGTGTAACTGGATTTTAGACTTTGAATCTGTTGCAAAATCCTCTGTCTTCAATTTATTAGGAAAGAGAACTTGCTGCCTATTTGACCTAACCCCTGGTTCTTTGACATTAACCTATAGTAATTTTATGACACTTTGAAAATCTCAGTTTTGGCATACCAGGAAGAGTAAGCTAAAGAATGTCACTTTGGCTAAAGCGGTATGATCAGCAATAACAATAGCATCAAACACCTAGAAAATGACAAACTGAGGTAGGTAGTATTCATTTTCCAACTTTAACTATATAAACTAGATTTGTGGTTATCTAACAGAATCT
>RJWM01049241.1:0-11190 GCA_004363535.1 Dasyprocta punctata
CTATTACGTCTGTTGTACTTTTGGATAACTTAGACTTGATCTCTGGGTCCCATCAAGTTTTCCAACTATGTGATCTAAAACTTCTTGTTATGAAATTATTTCAAAATGGAATCACTGTCCATAGTTCATGTTATAGTATGAAGGCAAAATAAAACCTCCTTGAGAATACTTTTGTAGAGGAATGCAGTAAGCCAATGGGATGCACATATCCTCATACTGCACAAGGAAAAGCTAAGCAAGGGATTACTGTCCTTATTGAAGGATCCGTAATTTCATAATGTTCATAAGACATAATCTTCAGATATGCATTTCCTGCTCCCCCTTAGAAAAGGATGCAGAAATGACCAAATGCACACTTGACAAAAACTTTCTCCTTCTTAAAGTTTGAGCAAATAAATGATAGTTGTTCAAGTTCATAAAGAAATGCCTTCAGAATGAACAAAATTCACTCTGTCATAAGTGTGGAGCAAAATAGGCAGCAAGAAAAGGATTACAAGATGAGAAGATTGAGTAGAAAAAGAAGGAAAGTCAAACTTTCCCCCACCACATAATCCCAGTAAAAGAATATGAAGCCAGGAGAGGACCTGAGACGCCTGCCTTAGAACTCAGGCA
Organism: Dasyprocta punctata; assembly: GCA_004363535.1. Taxonomy (NCBI): domain Eukaryota; kingdom Metazoa; phylum Chordata; class Mammalia; order Rodentia; family Dasyproctidae; genus Dasyprocta; species Dasyprocta punctata. Next base: position 613 of record RJWM01049241.1, read on the forward strand.
GCAGCCTGCGATGAAAATTAGACAGAAAATTAAGTATTGTCTGAGCTAAAATAACAGAATTATCTTACAAGATGTTGTACATTTTACAAAAACCTCATTTAAAACAATTGTTCTGAAATCTATTTTACTAACACTTATACGAAATGCCCAACGTACACTATTTCACACAGGAAAAACCCTGAAAAAAATACATTTAGGTGATTCACTAATCAGATGAAGAAGGAAAATAATTCTCCGTAAGACTCCTAAAAGATGACAATTTTGTTAGATAACTAATATGAAAAGATCTGGCTTGCACAACATAATCAATGAATGGCCTTTGAAAATAAAAGCAATACCAACTCAAGATATATAATAACCATTTTGGAAACTAGATGAATAATATTTTCAGACAATAAATAATAATTTCATGATCTGTATTTATCAAGGTTATCCTTCTAAAGATTATTTGCTTAATGTTGTATTGAGCATATATTTAGCAGTCACAAAAACATAGATGCTACAGTTTTTTATGAACATTAAACCATTGTAAAAATATTTTGCTTATATTCATCTAAATATTGCTGTATATATGTTTGGTGTTAAGAGGTAGCATAGATTCATTTTATATTTAGTCCAATCACTATTTACTTATCTGTTTAATTTAAGTCATATTGTCTTCTCCAAAGTGAGAAGGATGAATGCTGTATTTCTTCAAAATCCAACATTTTGCAATTTTAGAATTCTTCAAGAGTATCATCTCTCTTTTCAAAGAATTATATCTTTTTTAATTGATAAAATTTATATACTTCTCATGTATAATATGTTTTAAAATATGTGTACATTGTGAAATGGTAAACTTAAGCTTTCTTCCCACAGTTTTGGATGTGAAAGCGCTTAAAATCAGCAACAGTGAGGACTACAATACATTGTTATCAACTACCGTTATTTTACTAAAACAACAGGCAAGTCATTTCAGAAAAAATTCTTTCATACCAGTTGTTTCATCTCAAGAAAATGTAAACAAAACACCAATATCAGCTCTTTCAGAGAACCAGGGGTGTGAGGTCCCAGTCCCAAAGTTCAAAATCACTACCATATATCTAAAAGTTCACATGGTCCAAAATACAGCATACTCACTTCTTGAAAGATATCCTTTTATATGTCCCTTAACTCCATCAATACAAATCTTCACTTTCTAGAAGTAAGGATGGAAGCCTCAGCTCTCTTCATGGTGGTGGCCACTCTGAGGCATGTGGAAAAGAAGAAAAAGCCCAGTCTTGATGGGCAAGGTTACAAAGGCACCATCCTTGACCTGCATATTGATTTACACACCATGCAGAATAATAGACATTTTCTTGAGAAATTTCAATGCTGTAGAGCCAGGTCCCCAAAGAAATTAATCCTCAAGGGCTTCCACCTAAAGGGGAAGAAATTAAAATCATCCTAATTACATATGGACCAACTCTCAATCTGTCTATCTTATCTCAAAGAGAGGATTTCTGAAGTAATCACTTGTGTGTATCAGTTAAAAACTCTGGAATGAGCAGCCAACACTAGATGCAATGAAGAAGGGTGCACCCTGAATTCTGGAGCTACATCATTAAGGCAAAAATCCCAGTTCCACAACTTACTGATACTGACAATTTGAGCAAGGTTCTCAGCCTACCTGTAGCTCATTCCCTTAATGTCTGAAATAAATAATGATTAAAGCTCACATTGATGTTACCAAGATTTATTAAAGTTATTACTTCAGTTTTTAGAGTGCTCATTAAAGGGTTTATTGAAAGCATTAATAAGAGCACTCAAGACAAAGTAGCTCCTACTGACATTTATTAAGAGTGGGGCTCTAGATCACAGTTGGAGAGATCATACATACACATTAGAATAGAAGAACAGTTTCCACTAGCAGTTCCTCTCTCTAGGTAAAAATAGGAAGAACTGATATCACATTTTTTATCAATTCCCACATTTCACTGGCTTATTTGTAACTCCCTAAGTATCTACCTCAGAAAAAGAGAAGCCTTGCTGCAGTTATATTTATATCAGGTTAAATATATTTAAAGAAATTTACCAAGGTAAACAATGTACTTCCATGATGACAATGGGGTCAATATATCAAAAAGATGTAACATTCTCAAAATTTATGAACCTAAAAACAGAGCCACAAAATAGACAAAGCTAGAGTGCGTGTCTCCTAAGAGAAACAAATCTATGAGAGTTGAACATTTAAATGCCATTCTCTCAGTAATGACAGCACAAGAAGACAAAGTATGAATGGGTAGGAGATATAGATAACACTATGAACATAAAACATAGAATTTACAGAGTAGCCCCACTGACAACACCCAACCTGAAGAGAAACTGACCGAGTGTGGGCAGTGTGGTAATGCCTTCTCTTGTCCTGTTCACTTAAATACATAAGAGGACACAAATCAGAAACACATCTTGTGAGTATGATCAGCGTATGAAAGTCTTCAGAAAATCTGGTGCTTTCCAATGAAGGCTTTCACATTTCATTTCAGTTCCAAAGCAAAAAGGGCAAACACTGTAAAGAAACCCTATTACTGTAAAGATTATAAGAAAACCTTCAAGGATATATTTCAGTATCATGAAAGGATTCACACTAAAGTTAAATCTGTGTAAGGAATGTGGGTTTATTGAAGAAAAGCATCATGAACATAAATAACGTAGCAAAGTTTTCAGCTGTTTCACATCAAACACAAGAAATAACTCACACTAGAGAGGAGCCCCATGAATACAGGTCATTTCCAAAGGCCTGAAAATTTCTATTGCTTCCTAATTCAGGAGGGTACTCATATGGGAAAGATACTGTATGCAAGAATGTGAGAAATTTTTTATTTCCCAATCAATATTCTACATTTGGATGCAAATGAACCTTGCATATACACGTTACAAATGCCAAAATATGGGAAACCCTTCTGTCTTTTCTGTTCAAGTCAAAGGACTCATGCAAGTGACAAACTCCATTGATTTACATCTTGACAAATCCACTTAAGAATATACTTAAATGTGATTTATCTTTAAAATCCAGAAATGCTTTAGATTTTAAACAAAATACTTACATCACATGAGAACTGAAATTGGAGAAAAATTTTATAAATATAAGTAATAAGGAACACCTGATGAAAAGTAATTCAGGCTTAAAGAAATCTGAAGGTTTAAAATGTATGGTTTTTATGGTTGGTTCATTTCTAAGTGAATCCATGTACACTTAATCTCTTCGTTTGAAAAGATCATTGAAGGAAAATATTCATATATTTTTAAAGCAAAAGTACATGTGTTTAATAGGTAAGATTTTCTTAGCAGAATTAATAAAGTTTTTCTCCATCCATTTTGATGTTCATAATGATTACACGAATTAAAATGTACAATAAAACCTCAGTTCACACTTTGATTTGCATACAATTTGGTCTGAAAACAGAAACCTTCTCCAAAATTTTGCCTCTGCTTCCAAACTCTGCAGCTGGTTACAAACACAACTGCAGGTCTTGCCTCATGCTCCAGAGGCTCTGGACTCCTCGCAGCCAGACACAAGGTCCGGGTGGTGCTATACTCCAGGATGCGCTCTGCCTAGCTGCCTGGGTCTCAGAGTTCCGACCCTCACCCAGTAAGGTGGAGGCTTCAGCAGCACACACCAGGAATGCGTCCTCACTAGCTGCACAGAGGATCAAGATCTACTCAGTCCAGCATTTCAGCGCAGTCCATCAGGGGAATGCACCACCAGCCTTGCAGGACACAGAGGTACTGAGCCCAGGCCAGCCCAGAGCCCCAGAGCTGTTCATCAGGGAGTGGCCAGAGTAGCTGCAGGGCCTTAAATAACTTGAGCTCTGCCCATCAGAGCAAAAGGCGCAGGCTCCATTGTTCAGGGGTGTGACCTCGCAGCAGGTCCTACAGGTTGTGAACCCACCCAACCAGGAGTAAGGCCCCAGCAATATAAGCCTGGGACTTGCCTGGGCTTGTCTTGTGCTCCAGAGACTCTGAACTCCTTGCAGCCAGACACAAGGTCTAGGTGGTGCCACACTCCGGGTGTTCTCTGTCTAGCCATCTGGGTCCTGGAGATTCCAAACTCCACCCATCCAGGCTCAAGGTCCAGTGACACACCTCAGGGCTGCATCTTTGCTAGCCACCTGGGTCGTGGGGGTTCAGAACACTACACAGCCAGGTTCTAGACCCTGGCAACAAGCTCCAGGGGTGTGACTCTGCTAGCTACAGGGAGGATACAAACTTTGTCCAGCCCAGTGTCCCAGAATGACCCAACAAAGTACATCAGGGGAATATGTGGCCAGCCTCACAGACCATAGAACACAAGGGTCCAGTGCTTGGCTAGCCACAGGGATATGGGAGGATTGAGGCTCTAGCCAACACAGTGTTCGAGTGCAATCCATCAGGAGGCTGCCTGCCCAGCCACATGGGTCCCAGAGGAAAATGAAAAAACAAAAGACCAAGAGACAGTCTCAATCCCCCAGCCCACTGAGAACAAACCCAAGAGACACTGAAATGGAAGACACTGGGAGTCACACAACTGAACTTTCTGAAAGGACAGCAAACGAAGTAAAGAAACAACTCTATGAAGCTATAGAGAAACTCAAATCAGAAATAATCACTCAGCTAAAAATTGAAATGACAATCATTATGAAAGAAATGTTGTGTGTATCTAAAGAAGATCAAGATAAAAAATAGAAGAACATAAGAAAATGATGGAAACTTTGAATGAACAATATAAGACACAAATAGAATGCATAAAACAGTTTCAAAGGGAAATTCAAGAAAGGAAGAATTCCAGAGAAAGCTGGAAAAACTGCTTGAATGAAGCTGAGGATAGAATCTCAGACCTCAAAGACAGTATGGAGGCTTATGCTCATGAAAGAAAAGATCTCTTAAAAATAACAAGGAACCAAGAAACAATTCAACAGCTGCAAGATGATGCCAAGAGAAATAACACAAGAATAGGCATCAATGAAAATCAGTGATCAGTACTAAAGACCTGCAAAGACTATTAGCAGAAATAATAGCAAAAAATTTTCCAAACACGGGAAGAGAATCTGATATACACATAAGTGAGGCATACAGAACCCCAATTAACCATAACCAAAATAAATCTTCACCCAGACATATAATAATAAGGGTATCAGAAATACAGCACAAGAACAAAATACTAAAAGCTATCAGAGAAAAGAAACAGATCACCTATAAAGGAAAATCTATCAGAATCACGGCAGACTTCTCAACACAAACTTTAAGTTAAGAAGAGCTTGGAGTGAAGTATTTCAAATCCTGAAAGAAAACAACTTTGAACCCAGATTGATGTATCCTGCAAACTTATCTCTAAAAATTGATGGAGAAATAATATACTTCCATGACAAGGAACAACTGAAGAAATTTATGGTTACCAAACCAACACTACAAAGGGAACTGAAAGGGCTGGGTGTTTGGCTCAGTGGCTTAAGTACCTGTCTATCAGATGCAAGGTTATGAGTTTGATCCGCAGTGCCACCAATAAAAAAAATGAGAGAGAGAGAGAGAGAGAGAGAGAGAGAGAGAGAGAGAGAGAGAACTGAAAGACATCCCAGAAAGAGACAAAGATAGATACACTCTTAAGAACAACAACAAAAGGAAAACACTAAGCAGGGCAAATAATTAAACAGATGATGTAAAAAATCAACAACAGAAACATATCATGACAAGGATGAGTCAGTACATATCAGTTATATCAGTCAATGTAAATGGGCTCAACTCACCAATAAAAAGAAACAGATTGGCAGAGTGGGTTAAGAAGCAAAATCCAACAATATGCTGTGTAAAAGAAACACATTTCACTCAAAAGGAAACTCCCAGACTAAAAATCAAAGGCTGGAAAGCAATACTCCATGCAACAGGAACCCAGAAAAAAGCAGGGGTACCTATTATGTTTGCAGACAATATGAACTTCAAACCGAAAATGAACAAAAGAGATTAAGAAGGTCACTACATACTTGCTAGGGGAAAACTTCAAGAGGAAGAGATTACAATCATAAATATATATGCACCAAATACGGGAGCACCCAACTATGTAAGACAATTCTCAATAAACATGAAAAACCAAATAAACAATAATACAGTTATAACAGGGGATCTTAACAACCCATTGTGACAGAGAGACAGATCAACCACACAAAAAATCAGCAAAGAAATAACACAACTGAACCAAACTTGTGAACAAATGGAACCAGTAGATGTATACAGAGTGTTCCACCCATCAACATCAGAATACACATTCTTCTCAGCTGCACATGGGTCATTCTCTAAAATAGATCACATACTGGTCCACAAAACATGCCTAAGTAAATGCAAAGGAACGGAAATAATTTCATGCACATTATCTGACCATAGTGCAGTAAAATTGGAAATGAATGACAAAAAGCCTACAATAACCACATGAACACGTGGAAATTAAATAATACTCTTCTAAATAATCAATGGGTTACAGAAGAAATCAAAGAAGAAACTAAACAATATCAGAAATTGAATGAAAATGCAAATACAAATTACCAGAACTTGTGGGATACAATGAAAGCAGTTCTCAGAGGGAAATTTATAGCACTAAACTCTCATATCAGAAAAATGGGAAGAATACACATAAACAACCTAATGCTGCACCTCAAACTTCTAGAAAAAGAAGAACAAGTCAAGTCCAAAGCCCAAAGAAGGGAGGAAATTATTAAGATCAGAGCAGAAATTAATGCAATTGAAACTAAAAAAACAGTAGAAAGAATTAACGAATTGAAGAGTTCGTTCTTTGAAAGAGTAAATAAAATTGATAAACCCCTAGGCAACCTTATCAAAAAGAGGAAAGAAAAAACTCAGATTCATGCAATAAGAAATGAAAAGGGTGCAATCACTACAGACCCTATGGAAATATAGAAGATCATCAACACCTACTTCAAAAACCTTTACTCACATAGATTTGATAACACAGAAGAAATGGACAGATTCCTAGAAACGTATAAATTACCAAAGCTGAATCAATAAGATGTAAAACTGCTGAATAACCCAATTTCAGTTAATGAAATTGAAAATGTAATTAGAAACACCAACAAAGAAAAGCCCAGGTCCTGATGGATTCACTGCTGAGTTCTACAAGAAATTCAGGGAAGACTTAATGCCAACACTCCTCAAACTCTTCAATGAAGTAGAAATGGAATTAAGTCTCCTTAACTCATTCCTGGAAACAAGTATTAGCCTAATACCAAAACCAGAAAGACCCAAACAAAAAAGAAAATTACAAGCCAATCTCCCCAATGAACATAGATGCTAAAATCCTCAATAAAATACTGGCAAATAGAATACAGCAAATTATCAGGATGATTAAACACCATGATCAAGTGGGATTCATCCCAAGAATGCAGGGATGTTTCAATATATGCAAATAAATTAATATGATACACCATATCAACAGGGCCAAGGACAAGAAACACATGATCATCTTAATAGATGCAGAAAAAGCTTTCAACAAAATCCAACACCCATTCATGATAAAAACCTTACAGAAAATCAGAATAGAGGGTCTCTGCCTCAACCTGATAAAAGCCATACATCATAAACCAACAACCATCACCTTACTAAATGGAGAAAAACTAAAATCTTTCAACCTAAATCAGGAACAAGAGGAGCATGTCCATTATCACCTCTCCGATTCAACATAGTTCTGGAAATATTAGTCAGAACAATCAGACAAGAGAAAGAAATAAAGGGAATAAGGATAGGAAAGGAAGAATTGAAATCATCACTCTTTGCAGATGATATGATACTTTACATAGAAGACCCCCAAAAATCCATTAAAAGACTTCTAGAAGTAATAACCAAATTCAGTAATGTGGCTGGATATAAGGTGAACACTCAAAAATCAATAGCATTCCTGTACACAAGCAACAAAGTCACTGATGGAGAAATAAGGGAAACCACACCCTTCACTATAACATCCAAAAAAATGAAATACTTAGGAATCAATCGAACAAAGGAAGTAAAAGATCTCTGCAGTGAAAATTACATTACTCTGAAAAAGGAAATCGAAGAGGATTTCAGAAAATGGAAAAATATTCCCTGTTCGTGGATAGAAAGAATAAACATCATGAAAATGGCCATTCTCCCAAAATTGTTATACAGATTTAATGCAATCCCAATCAAAATACCACTTGCCTACCTCACAGAACTAGAGAAAGCATTCCTGAAATTCATCTGGAACTAGAAAAGACTTAGAATAGCAAAGGCAATTCTGGGCAACAAAGGGAAGGCAGGAAGCATCACAATCCCGGACTTGAAACTATACTACAAAGCTACTGTGATAAAATCAGCATGGTACTGGAATCAAAACAGACCTGAATATCAATGAAATAGATTAGAAGATACAGTCAGAACTACAAACACACTTAGCCACCTCATCTTTGACAAAGGGGCCAAACATGTACATTGGAAGAAAGACAGCCTCTTTAACAAATGGTGCTAGAGAAATTGGCTTTCTATATGCTGTAAACTAAAACTAGATCCACGTCTATCACTGTGCACTAAAACAAAGTCAAAATGGATCAAAGATCTAATATTAAAACAGAGACACTAAACTTACTAGAAGACAGAGTAGGTAAAAATCTTGATGACACAGGAGTAGGCAGAGAGTTCATGGATCAAAATGAAACTGCATGGGAAACACTTTCCAGAATCAACAACTGGGATTGCGTCTTACTAAGAAGTTTTTGCATGTCAAAGGAAATCTTCAACAGAGTAAAAAGAAAACCCACAAACTGGAAAAATATCTTAGCCAATTGTCCATCAGACAAAGGACTTCTATCTAAAATGTATAAAGAATTAAAAGAAATCAGGCCCCTAAAATTTAAGGACCCAATCCCAAAATGGGCATCTGAGATGAATACACACTTCTCAAAGAAAGAAATACAAATGGCAAATAAATATATGAAAAAATGTTCAACATCCATGGTCATTCAGGAAATGCAAATTCAAACAACACTGAGATTCCATCTCACTCCAGAAAGAATTGCCAAGACTAAAAAGTCATCCAACAACAAATGCTGGAGGGGTTGTGGGGAAAAAGGAACTCTTCTCCACTGTTGGTGGGAATGTAGACTGGTGCAACCCCTGTGGAAATCAGTGTCGAGATTCCTCAAGAAGCTAGGATTAGAGATCCCATTTGACCCAGCTATCCCTCTTCTGGGCATTTTCCCAGAAGAATTAGAATCATCATACCAGTGATATTTGCTTAACCCAATTTGTAATAGCCAAAACTTGGAAACAACCCAAGTGCCCATCAATCAAAGACTGGATAAAAAAGATGCGATATTGTTATACAATGGAGTACTACTCAGCTTTCAAGAAACATTTCATTGAGACTTTTATAAGTAAATGGATACGACTTGAGACCATACTCATAAGTAAGATAAATGAAACCCACATGTGTAAATACCGTATCGTCTCCCTAGTGTAAGAAACTGAAAAAGCTTATATGATGCAAAACCTACAACAAATACTTTGTGTCTTGGTTACTTTTCACTCATTGCTGAGACAAAATACCCAACACCCAAAGTTGGGGAAGGAAAGGCTTATTTCTCTTACAGTTTTTGGAGGTTTCAGTCCATAATCAGCTGGCTCCTAGGCAGGGTGACATGGCACAGGGGCAACACTTCAAGTCCTCAGCCAAGCAAAAGCAGCCAGAGTAAAAGGGGGCAAGAGCAAGCCTTTTCTCCTCCCTTATATTGTACACACAATCCCCCCTGCGCAGGATGAGTGTAGCATTCATACATCTCCTTTCCTTCCTTTGCACAGGATGAGGATGTTTACAAAGTAAGAACACTGGATCCCTGCTGAGTCTCTCAGTTAAACTTCTGACCTTCTCAAATTGACACAATGAACAGGTAACTGCTTGTGCTCTAGACCCCAGGATGCAGAGCTGCTGAGTTAATTAAGCTTCTAGACTTCTCAAGTTGACACAATGTGTAAACTATAACACTATGCAAGGGTAAATAACTGCTCAAAGAACAAAAGTAATTGGGAAAGGGAAAAGGAGGAAAGAAGGAAGGGAAAAGGAAAAAGACATAAATGTGTATATATGTATATGTAAGATAAAATGACTATACTGCTGAATGTATTAGTTATTGAGTAAGATCAGTTCATACTCATATGACTAGATCAATTTTACATGTCTGTATCTGTCGATGTAAACAACCATGTTGAAGGTAATGATATGCAATATTGCAACCATTGTCAAGTTCCTATCATCCTGTTTTGTAAACCTATAATGTTACTGTTGTGGATTTGTTGCTGTCGTTTGTTTGTTTCTTTTGCTTTTTGTCTTTCTTATATGGGTCTTTTCTCTCTTAAATTAAAAAAAAAAAACATGACTGCAGCCATCTTCCCGGTGGGAACACGGAAGCAGCCATCTCACCCAGGATGATGGAACAAATTAAATTCATGGACTGAATTTAAATTCAAACTTTATGATAGCCTTAATTTTACTTAATTAACTTGAGGGTTTTTTTTTATTAATGGGCCACTGAAAATGAGCATTACCTGATGGAATTTTCCTTCTTG
>RJWM01049242.1:0-11190 GCA_004363535.1 Dasyprocta punctata
AAAGTCTTTTAGACAGAGCATGGTCTATAGCAGAAGTACAGATGTTTTTGAGTATTCATTTATGTATTGAAGGCTAGAATTGGAAGGGAGGAGTGATTTTAAATTAAGTACATAGTTTGTCACTTAGAGAGTATTTTAGCTCTGTCCCTGCAGACTCAGGCTATTGTAAAGCTGTTCTGGGTCAAGGCATTGATGCCTCAGGATTATGAAGCTAGAGAAGACTGCCATAGTAGTTTTTCTCAGTGACAATCAATTGTTTGTGGCAGGATTTCAAGTTATGAGATTTCTAGATATGAGGCATTGATAGACACTGTAGAGGCATCAGCAGGCAACTGCATTAGAAATTCCTATGGTTTGGGCAGCAGCAAGAAACATCAGCACAGTGTGTTGGTGCAGAAAGGAGAGAAACATAAAATGCCTCAGGCGTGCTGTGAAGACTTGTCCATGGAATATAAAGGAACTATTCGGTGAGAATTTCAAGATCTATTCAGGAGGCATATTTGTGCTGGTGGCAGTGGTGTTAGCAGTGGTGATGGTGAGGAGGTTCTAGTATTTGAGAAGGGTGAGTTTAGGTGCAGGCAGGGAAACTGTGCTTCTTTGTGACTGTTACTACAATCTTCATTTTCTCCCTCACTACTAAGATAAGGTGATTTGGTTTATGAAGAATATAACTAAGATAGGTTATTGCTCCTATCCAAAGGCAGTTTAAAAAAAGTGAGTTGTATTTTTTTGTTACTGTCAAGAACTTTGCAATCTCTAAAGTCCTTTGGGTATGACCTGCCTTCTTTTCAAGAACTGCAGTTCCCCACATTTTTATACACTATTTTACAAATCTTTGTAGTTTGTTATGAGGCTACTGAGATATAAATGTTGAATATTATATATATTTAAGATGGAATTTGTAGAAAATTTTTTATTTTTGGCCTTCAACAATGTAATACATTATACTGACTTGGTAGACCTAACCACTAAGAAAAACTTTGGAATTGAAAACTGCATTTTTAGTGTTTGAAGTCTCTTGAGGTAGGAGTCCTTTACCCCATATGTTGATTATGATTTGGCAGTCACTACACGCGATGTCCTGCAGAAGAGTGTCACTTGTTTCTTCATTGGCCAAAGAGTTCTAAGACTGAGTCTGGCTCTCTGTTTTGCTGTTATGATTGTGAATTGGTCACATCCTGCCTTCCTATAACATTGCTTGATTTATACATTCTTGCTGGCTGAGAAATGGATGCCTGGTTCACAACCATTTTGTCTTTTGTTCAGTGAAAGTAAATATAACTATTTGATGAGAGATTTTGATGAAATAATACTCAAAAAAATTGGGAGAGATGTCTTAAATTTTCATTTCCTTCCATCTCATTACTAACACTCATTATCTATTCATTTTCTAATACTACTTACTCTAATTTTGCAACAGAATTCAAATATTTTTCTTGCTGCCACTCTGTTGTAGTTTAGTTTCTCAATATTTTGTTTTGCATTTTACAATAAACTACTAAACTGTATCCCACTTTAAATATCTCACTTCTTCAGCCCATGTCACAGTCATTAAATTACATTCTTTTGAAAGTACTTCATAATTAATAGTTATAATTTCATGAAGAAGAGAACCCAACCATCTCAGTGCAGGCTGGTTCTATATCACACTGGACAGTGAATCCTTAAGGGTGTAAACACTATCTTATACATTAGACATACCCCTACTCTGCCTTAAAAAGTTTAAATAGCTTTTTGATAAATACTTACTGAGCTAAATTAATTGTGTTGATTTGAACTACCTTCCTATATTAAATTTTCCAAAAGGGATGACAATATTTTTAAATTCCTAAGTATTTCAATGTATAAGGCCATTTTCATCATCCTTTTTGAATTTTCATCGAGAAAGTTCTGCAAAACAAGACATGATTCTAATGTAATGAATTGGTCACTGAACAACATTAATTCTAAAATTTTGAAACTTGATAATTTTAAGTTATATAGTATTTCTTATGCAATAAATATGTATTATGAACCAAATATTGATCAAATATTAAGACTAGGGCCACAGATTTGATAATAAGTAATCTAATTTCTTTGCTTAATTGCGAACAATACAGTGAATAGGAGAAATGAGTTTAGTCTAAAGAAAATGGATTGAATGCCTACTGTTGAGTGATGAGATGATAAGAAAATTTGTGTCTTCCAAAAGCCTATATCCCAGGAGGGGAAGGCAGACACATAAGTAAATGTTGTACTGCAATACTTAAGTGTTAGAATAAAAGAATCCACACATGAGCTTTAGGAGACCAAAGAGGATTGATTACCCAACAAACTTTACAGCAATAATAAGGGCTCCTATATAAATATGTAAACTCATAAATAATTTAAATAATATGTTATTTGTGAAAGATTCATGTGAATTATGCTATGCATAGAGTTAGGTAAAGTTTCAAAGACACCAGGTAGATTTCAAGCTGAGATACAAAAAATGAGTATTATTATTCTATAAGAGAAAGAAAAATGGCAAAAAAGAGAAAAGGATCAAAGTACAAGTGCATGGGGGTACAGAAGAATATGACCTATTTAAGAGAATAGTGCTTAGAAGTCTGTGAATATAGGGTAAAAGAAATGAGAGGAGATGAGGCTGGGAAAACAGAATGGAGAGATGAAACTAAGAATAGTTTTATGTGTTGCGCTATACAATTTAGACAATGTTCTGAGGAAACAGGGAGCTCCTAAATGTTTTTCAAAACTTTAGCTTTTAATTAATGTGTACTTTATAGTAAACAGTAGATGTAAGAAGTTGATGGCTTAATAAATATTTGTAAATTCAATGCTAAACCAAAAGGCAGCATTCTAGAATCTCAGAATTCTCAGCTTCCCCTTTACCATCAGTACTTCAAAAGATACTCCTACCATTGCCTGCAATTGCACTGGTTATTATTATTATTTTTAATTCCAGAAACAGTATGGTCTTGTGTCTAGCTTCTTTTGCTAATGTTGGAAATAATTATAGTGCTATAGAGATGGTTTTATTTTTATCTCTGTATTCTGCTGTATAAATATATGTATTATATCAATTCATTTAGTGATAGGCATTTGATTTGTTTAAAATTTGGAACTTTAAATAGCTGTGTTTCTTTGAGTATCCCAGACATAGATTTTGGTGAATATGTGTATGTGTTTCTGTTGCGTATATGCCTATGAGTAGCATAGTTGACACAGATAATGTCATACAGTTTTTCTAAGTGATAGATGAAGTTAGATTTGGTATTTCTGTTGCTTCACATCCATTTCAGTCACATGAAAATGGTTAAAGACGAGAGACAGAAAATTCAATTATTAAATAATTATTGTGATTTTTTCACCGCTATTATGGTAGTGGGATAGGTAAAACTATTTTCACGTTACTAACAAGGGGTCTCACAAAAATTAAGAAAGTAACGACATCAAATAATGTTAATAACGACTGTATTTATTAAGACATGTTATGAGACATGATCTTATGGTGGACTGAGTTATAGCCTCCTAAAATATTCATGCATTCATCCCTGAAAACTGTGAATATTCCGTTACACGGAAAACACTTTTTAGGTCTGATTCAATTAGGGATCTTGAGATGGGAGAATTTATTTTGGATTATCCATAGAGTGAAAGATTAAATGCAACCAAAAGTGTCCTTATAAGAAGAAGGCAGAAGGAAATTTCAAACAGAGGTAGAAAAGGTGATATGGCCTTGCTGTCACAATCCACAAAGGGCAGGCAGTCACCAAAAACTAGCGGAGGGAAGGTGCACATACTTGCTAAAAACCTCAGAGGGAAGATGGCCCAAATGACACAATGATTTTGGCTTAATGAAACTGACTTTGGAATTCTGGTCTCCAGATCTTTGATAAAATAAAATTCTTTTGTTTTATGATATCACATTTTTCATAATTTGTCACATTAGCCACAAGAACCTCAAATAGATACTAATTAATGAGCTCGAACTTTTCATGAACTTTATCACCTCAATTCTATGAGTTAGATATGATTATCCCCATTTTCCAAGAAGGAAACTGAGCCTTAAGTAACTTTTTCAAGAATACACAACTAGCAAAAGCAGACACCAGATTTAAAGAAGAGAGATTACATAGTCTAAAGACAGCAGTGACAATTAATACATAATTAGAAAAAAAAACAATCTCTGATTCATGTTTTTCTCTCCCCAAAAGTCATAATTGTTACATAACATGTAATGTAATGGATTTCAGCTTGAAAAACATCAGGGAAAATAATGAAGGATAGATTACAATGAGAGAAGTGAGAGGCAAAACAGAAGTCAGAGATGTTGAGAAGCAGAATCAAGTATATGGAACCTGGAGAAATGACAGGATGGACTAGCTTTTCAGCTATACAAGCTTTATTACTGGGACTGAAGCCATGTTATCTTCTGTTTATAAATCAGTGACTGAATAATTGAATGAATAAATGTCTTCTTAGGAATACTGCTCTTCACTTCAAATCATGTATTTTTTTTCTTGATAGTGGAACCATACAAATAATTTCTTGAATCTATGTGTGTGCATGAATATCAGTTGCAACTTTTGTTTGGGAAGAAGAAAATAAAATGTGAAGAAAGTCGCTTATTTCATCCATGAAATCTAATGGTATCAATTTGTAGATTATATTATGAAATGATCTCTACAATCAATCTAATTAATGTATCACCACTACATAATTACTATTTTGTATTTTTGTGTTGAGAATTTAAAATTATCATAAAACCTGCTAGCAAATTTCAGGTATATAATATAATATTAGCTATTGTCACTATACTATATATTTGGTAAAAACAATTTATTCATCTTTCATGACTGAAACTTCATGCTATTTTACAATATCAGCTCATTTCTCCCTTCTTCCAGACCCTGGCAATTATCAGCCTACCTTTTGCATCATGTTGATTATATTATATATAATATAATATATAATAATTATATTATATAATTATTAATAGCATATAATTATATAATAAGATATGTAATTATATATAGATAATTTTATGTCAGTGCTATCTCAATAAACCTGAATAAAATGCCTAGTGGCTTCCATTTCCTTTTGCAGAAATTTGCTAGAAATCTCACTATAGCAGAAAATCTAAAATTCATCATCAAAGGGATTTTAAGAAAACAACATGTTAAACACTTTTTAACACAGACAGTTTTAAAAATTATTTAAAAGTGCATGTTTTATATCTTGGCCACCTTTTCCTCACTGAGACACAATATTTAACACCCACAACTTGAAGGAGGAGACATTTTTTTTTTTGGTTTCTGGTTAGAGTCTGTGGTTAGCTAGCTCCAAGGCAGAAATCACAAGGTCAAAAAGCCTGAGTAGAGGAGAATTGGTCATGTCATGGAGGATAGGGAGCAGTGGAAGAAAGGAAGAGCCACAGATAAAGATACACCCTTCTAAGTCACACCCCCAGTAACACACCTCTGACCAGGTACTACCTACTAATAGCACACTGAGCTGTGAAATGTTAGTGAATGACCCCACTCTACTAATGGGTATAGCATGCCCATGATCCATCACCTTCAAAAAACTCAGACTCTGAGCACATGAATTTTGAGGAACACTCTAGAGCTAAACCATAATACCTCTGTTATATACCAGGTTTTAAATGCTTAATATTTAAGATCCACTGGTAAAGAGTACACAAGATTACTCCTCTGAAAGATACTAATCTAGTGGAGAAAATGGAAGTTTAATAGGCAATTTACAGTGAAATCTTTAGTCACACAGCCCACTAACTACCTATTTTTGAGGGCTGACTATAGGTGCTTATAAAATCAGAACTGCCATCATTAATCACATAATAGTCCTTAGCTTCTTTTCTTTATATTCACACTAAGCCTTTCATGGTTTTCCTGTATAGACACCTGTACCATAGCCTGCTTGAATTCTACCAACTAACATCTGGGAATCATTTAATGATTTGTCCTGTAGTTATTCTGGGAAGATTTCTTTTGAGTTGCTGAGAGGGACATATCTCAGAAATTACTCTGTTCTTCAAATAACATCTTTTACTAAAATGATCTTCAAGGTGGCAGGGGAAGACATTCTTTCTTTATTATCTGCTTAGTTTAAAAAGCATATTATTATATCAGGCTTGCAATTGATCTCCAGTTGATGTGACTGCTTCAAATAAAAGAAAGGGGAGGGAGAAAGTTGATCAATGAGTGCAAAGTTACAGTTAGGAGCAAATTCTGGTGTGCTATTATACAGTAGGTTGATTATAGACATTAATCATATATTGTACATTTCAAAAAGTTAGAATAACATATATTGAAAATTTTCCCCATAAGAAAGTGACAGATATTTGAAGAGATATAGTTAACCTAATTTAAACATTACATACTATACTCATGTATCAGAACATCAATTATTCCATTAATTAGCATAATTATTTTGTACCAGTTAAAATAAAAATGAATAGTTTATGGAAAGGATAAAAGAAAGAAGTGAAAAGATTATATATATATATATATGTATACATACAAGATAGATGATTATACTACTAATCTCTGTTAGTTCATCAAAAGGAATGGTTTGTGCTTTCATTGTTTGTTTTTTTTTCATGCCTATATCTTGTAATCAGAGAAACTACATTGAAGATAACAATAGGCAATATTTTAACCATTGTTAATCTCCTATTATTTTGTTTTGAAATTCTGTATCATCATTTTTAGTCTTTTTTGTTAAAAAAGTTCTACTTCATCACTGTAGCGTGCATTTGTAGTAAACGGGATTATGTTACCTAATGAAAGTATTAGGAGGTTTCTTTCTAAATCCTTGGTGCTTTCAACAAAGAATTGGCAGTGAGGGTGTAGATTTATTGAAGGCAGGAAAAAGTACAATTTCCAGGGCAAGACTAGGCCAGTGAAGAAGGCTCACAGCACCACAATGATAAAGGGAAAGGGGCTTTCAGTACCTAAAATATAGTACTAGAATTGGTCCCTACCTTGTATGTAAATATGATGCAGGGACAATTGTCCTATCAAAGACTCACCTGACCTCATGCCAGTCATAAACTGAGCTATCAAAACAACTTGCTTTTCCTCATTACAGATGCAAATTGAACATCAGGAACAGTGTCTTTTGATTGGTAATGCTCACATGTAAATGAAGAACCACTAAAATACCTCTTCTGATTGGCTCTGCAAACAGCACTGAATTCAAAACAAGGATTAACAACATTGTTTTCTGATTGGAACAATGATCAGGATCCCTAAACCTGGAGTCATTTTGAGTCCCCTGTTCTCCCCATTTAGTCTCTTTTCAGAAAATGTCTTGTTCAGGGCTAGGGATTTAGTTCAGTGGCTTAAGTGGCTGCCTGGCAGGCGCGAGGTTGTGAGTTTGATCCCTGGTACCAAAAAACAAAAAACAAAAAGCAAACAAACAAACAGAATGGTCTTGCTCAATTGGTTAGCCATGGGTATTGGTGACTAACATATTCCCTGTTGGTTGTTCTGTTTGCCCCAGTCCTAGTCTCTTAGTTATAATTCACTTTCTCTGAAGCATCCATGCATCATTTTTAACTCCCTATTGGTGTGTATGGCCATAGAGCAGGCTGCTCAATGTTGTTTGTTTTGCTTTTAATTTTTTGAGGACTTCCCTCATTTAGAATTATATCACATTTACCTGAACTTATCTGCTTAGAATTGGTGACTTTGTGAAATTTAATGTTTGCCTAAGATCCAAAGACTACTGGTCAAAAACTTACACTACTTGTTTTTTAATTTAAAAATTAAAAATTTTCCATAGTAAGTGGAAAGACAAACAGTCTCTATTATTTTATCCTTGAAATAATTTTTCACCTTTGGGCTCTAACTTCATGACATGTTTTACCTTTATGTATCAAAAACAGGATCCACAAGGAAGATAATATGATTTCTTAAGCCTTCTAGATCTGGCTCTCTTGCTTGTTTTTGACTTCATGAGGCTGTCTTGACACTTTGAAAAGCAGGGGAAGTAGAAGCAGAAGTTTAAAACTGATTTTTATTGTATTGTTTTCCTGGGTCACTATATCAGTTAGGGTTTACTGGAGGAATGGATTTAATATTTCAAAAATATAGATGGTCGATAAAGCGTTTACGAGGTAGGCTTACAATGGCCACTTGCAGTGTCAGCAGTGCAGGAATGAAGCATGGCCTCGGTGCCTTGGGGGATTTTAGGATCTGGTGAAAAGTCCAAGGCTTGGAGCTCACTGCAGATCCTGTGTGAGTCTGTATCAGGAAGGCAAAAGGTCTGAGCTGGAGAATTAAAGACTCTATGCTGGAAGCCTGGAGATAGATGTCCAAAGGTGAGGACAAAGACTGGAAATCTTCCTCCAATGAGGAATTAGGATTTCCTTCTTTTTTCCTTGCTGTTCCATTCAGAGTACAAACCTGTTGGTTGGCGCATTTCACACCCAGAGTAGAATTCTGTCTCCAGTAAGTCCATCATCCAGAAATACCCAAAACTGGGTTAAAGCAATGTGCTAGGTATTATTCAAAAAGTACAATCAGCTATCATAGGCACTCTCTTTTTCATCCCAGACTAAGAGCTCCACTCTGGGTATCTGCAGAATTATATAGGGTTTCTCTATCAGTTTTCATTAATGTATAAGTTTCTTATTGCAGCTAATACAAATTGTCACAAATTTAGTGATTTGATCAATGCAAATTTGTTAGTTTATACTTCTGTAGGATAGAAGTTTAACACTCATCTCACTGGACTAAAGTCAGTGTCTCAGCAAGGCTGAATTCCATTCTAGACACTAGAGGAAATCTATTCCTTATGCTTTCTGGCTTCTAGAGGTTACCTGTATTCCTTAGCTTGAGACTCCTTTCCTCCATTTTTGTGTCTATGCCTTTCTTTTCCTTGATCACATCTTCCTGTCTGACTCTTATCTCTGGCTATCTTAATGCAATTTTAAGAGACTTTATGACTACATTGGGCCCATCAGTGGTAATGCAAACTAGTCTTGCTATTTTGAGGTCAGTTTATTAGCCAATACAATCCCACATGAAACCTTAAATCCACTTTGCCTTGTAACCTAATATATTAATGTCTTGGTTACTTTTCACTTGTTGCTGAGACAAATGCCTGACACCTAAAATTAGGGAAGGAAAGGTTTATTTCTTACAGTTTCTCAGGAGTTTCAGTCCATACTTAGTTGGCTCCAAGGCAGCATGGTGGGGCAGGGCTGCCATTCATGGCCGCTGCAACTACAAGACGTGCTGGCGAGTGACAGAGAGGGTGGAAGAGAGCAAGAGGAAGACCTGCCTCCCTTACACTGTATCTCAGCTCCACCCTGGGCCAGTGCAGCACTCACATCATCAATCCCAGCTCTAGACAACAAACCAAACACAAGTGCCAAACTCAGCCCCATCAAAAGTATATGAGGACCTGGGGGTCCAAGGACAAAATGTTGTTTCTAATGTAATATAATTGTTGATAGATTTAATGCTGGTTCTTAAGGTTTATTAAGTTGCAAAATGTTAAGAATAAGCATGCCTTTGTATCTGGAGACTGATTTAAAACAATGTGTCTGGTTGCCAAGTTGACAAGGGGTGGATTGTTATGGTTTATACATTGTGTCAACTCGAGAAGTCTAGAATCTTAGTTAAGTAACTCAGCAGTTCTACATCCTGAGGTGTAGAGCACAAACAGTTACCTGTTCATTGTGTCAATTTAAGGTCAGAAGTTTAACTGAGAGACTCAGCAGGGAGCCAAGGTTCTTACTTTGTAAACATCCTCATCTTGTGTAAAGTAGGGCAAGGAAATTTGTGAATGCTACACCTACCCTGGTGGGAGGTGGGTGTTCTGTATACAATGTAAGGGAGGAGAAGAGGTTCACTCTTGCCCCTTTTACTCTGGCCCCTTTTTGCTCTGGCTGCTGCCTTGAAGTGTTGCCCCTGTGCCATGCCACCCTGCCTTGAAAACAGCTGATTATGGACTGAAACCTCCAGAAACTGTAAGATAAATAAACCTTTCCTTCCCTAATTTTGGGTGTCAGGTGTTTTGTCTCAGCAATGAGTGAAAAGTAACTAAGACAATTAATAGATTCCTGAAATTAATACTTCAGAAGCCATTACTTTTCTCGCCAAACTGGGTGCTGTAATCACAGCATTACTTTTCTGTGTCATCTGTGAGGAGACACAGCTGCAAACACATCAGTTGGTACTCAGTTTTCAACAGTAAATAACTGTTGAGTAACATGAAGTGTTATCTTGCAGGGGAAAATAAAAGATGTAAATATATAAAGGTCAATGCAAGACTTGCTGATGGAGGTGTTAGATATGTGTAATCTTGTAAAGAGTGTGTGACATTGTTCTAGATTTTTTTAAAAAAATGTGGATTTATAAAATAGATGAGTGTAAATTACATATTACACACTCTGGGAAGTATGCCATAATGTATCATTTTAGAAAGAAAATCAATGTTATACTTAGCTTATTATAACTACTAAATAGGTAATCCTACAAAGGCAATTTCCTAACCTTTAAAGAGGAAAACAAATGATTAAGGAAATGGATTTTATATTTAAAAGTGACTTGCTATGGTCTTAAAGGTTCTCCTTTGTCACTCTGCCAGATTCTGAGATCTTAACCCCTGAAGATCTCTAGGGCTGAGAAAATATTTCTGCATGTTTATATGGAGATTTCAAAATGCATGAGCCAAGGGAAATTAAAACGGTGACTCTAGCTCTCAGAATAATTAAATCTTGAGTTTGTAAAATATATGGCTATGCCCTCAGATATTTAAAGAGGAAAAAAAATGAAAAAGTAAACTACAAATATCTAAATAATGAAAACCTGGATAACTTCACAATTGAAAGAGAAGCAGGAATTGACAATTTAACTTTTTATCCTCCGCAACAATGGATTCAATGGAGTCCACAAATTTTACCCTTTTTCCCTCATTATAAATGAGGGAATTAGCCATATTTGGATATTCAAAACAAGTGTCTTAGTTACATTCTGAATGCTGAGACAAATGCCTGATACCTGCAAGTTTAAAGGAGGAAAGTTTTGTTTCGATTCTGAGTTTGTAGAGATTTTCGTCATCAGTAGTTGATGTACTCCAGCAGAACGGCATGGTAGTTGCATGAGAGAGGAGAAACAGTTCATAGTTTGTTGTCAAGAAGTAGGGAGGGATCAAGGAAGTTGGAAGCCATGT
>RJWM01049243.1:0-11172 GCA_004363535.1 Dasyprocta punctata
TGTTTTACAATTTTGGGAGAGATGGATGCGTTTGGGTTTGTATGGGGAAGATAGCCATGGTTGTTTGTCACCAGATGTGGTTTGCAAATGGAAGCAAAATTCTGTTGAATGCTTTTGTTTCTTAACTAAATTATTTGGAAATAGAAGCATTCGTGAAGCAAGGTATTTCTATATTTTTAAATAATCGTGACACACTGTCAAAAAATGTTTTTATGTAACACTCAATTCGGATGTTTCCTAGAACATGTGTACTGTGAGAAGCTTGATCATCTCTGCCTGATCATAATTTCACTAAGTTCATGCATTTTCCTGTAGTCAGTGTGTGTGTGTGGTGGGAGGGAACCTACTAGTTACTAAATTCTGGCTTAAGGCCTTAATACATCAGTTTCATTTTATCACCATAGAAAATGCTAAAATAAGAGTTATTAATTAGTTGTTCATTAACATAGAATTGTTAAACAGTTCCTGGCCTCTTATACTCAAATGCTTATCTTTCACCTGCTGACCAGTGAACAAATCAAAGGAGTGTTATGTGTTTGGTTAAGAATGGTAAGCAGGGTATGGTGGCACATTGCTGTAATCCTAGCAGTTGGGAGTCTGAGGCAGGAGGATTGTTGAAAGTTTGAGACCAGCCTGGCTACAAAGTGACCCCAAGGCCAGCCTGAACTGCATAGTGAGTCCCTGTCTCAAAAAGACCAAAAAAAAAAAAAAAAAAAACTTTGCTCAAAACTAGTGGGTGAGATGCAGGGGCCTCTTTTCCTCAAATCACTGTCTCTCCATTCAAAGGTAGGCAATAGTGGGTACCTTAACAAACAGTGTGCAAGGTACACAGAGAGGTAATGCACAGCTCCACACTGGCTTTATCTCTTTCAGCTGTCCTTAGCTCGTTGTGCCTTTTCTTGTAGAAAGGAAACCAGGCTCCAGGCTTCTTGGTGTCATCATCTGCATATTTTGTTTTTCATGGAGGCTATGATGAGGTGGGAAAACTATATGCCCTAGGCCTCAGGAATCCTGTAAATGGGTAAAACTATTTTTAATGTCCTAAATTTCATCTGGGCATAGTGGCCCACATCTGTAGTCCTAGGAGTATGGAGGCTGAGGTGGGAGGATCACTTCGAGTTGGAGGCTATCCTGGACTACATAGTGAGACCCTGTCCCAAGGTAACCAGAAAGAAATAATACAGTTCTGTTTTTCAGTTCTGCTTGTTACAGTACTGTTTTATCTGTGTATAGCCTAAAATTTCACCATTGTATTATTTTTTTAGTCTATCTTTGCAGTTCATACATTTTACAATCATCTTGGAGCATGGTTATGTACCACAGCTTCTTTCTTTCTTTTTTTCTTTCTTTCTGCCTAATTTTTTTTTTGTTTTAAAGAGAATAAAATCAAAACAATACAGAATTTCAAAATAAGATGATACGAAATTAGCAGTGGTTATTATTTTGCATATTGTTGTCTTTAAAATAGTTGCTCAGGCTGGGGTTTTAACTCAGTGGCTTAAGTGCCTGCTTGGCAGGTGCGAGGTTGTGAGTTCAATCCCTGGTACCAAAAAAATAAATAAATAAAAAACATTAAAATAGTTGCTCAGGTTACCAGATATAGGCATGCAAAATTGATCAGACAGTATAAGCATTAACTCGTCCTTTCAATGAACTGATAGAATGAGTAGTGCAATTGTCTTAGCTCTTTGTTTTTAATCCCTTCTCCCTCCTCACCCCTTTCTTCCTTCTCCAATTCCACTATCCCCATTTTCATTCTTACTGATATTTATTAATCTTAGGTCTTTTTATGGCATATGATGTTTACATTAATTTACATTAATAGATTGTTATACATGGCATATGTTCATTGTATTTATTTCCCCCTTCCCTCCTTCTCACCCTTCAGACTTTTTCCATTGGGTCACTTTCCTATTGCAAAAGATCCATCTTCTGGTCCTCTCCTATCCATTGTATATTATTCTGTCCATTTGTACTTTGCCTCACTCAAAAGAACAATGCCATATGGTGTTTAAGCTTTGCTGTCTGTATTATTTCACTCAACCATTATATTTTCAGGGGCATCTGTTTTCCTACAGAATTCTCAAATCTGTCATTCTTTATAGAAGGATAGTATGCCATTATTTATAGTTATCACATTCTCTTTATCCAATAATCTGTTGATGAGTATAAAGGCTGTTTCCAGGATTGTTGTTATGAGTTGTGCTGCTGTAAATATCAGTATGCATGGATTACTGTAGTATGATGTCTTAAGCTCTTTGGGGAAGATCCTAGAAGGGAGAGAGCTGGGTCATATGGAATTTCTAACTTCAGTTCTTTGAGAAATCCCCATAGTGAGTTCCCTAATGATTGTATTTACATTCACACCAAAAGTGAAGAAGGGTTCCTTTTCACCACAGCCTCACCAGTATTTGTTATTGTTTGTTTTTTTTTTTGATGATAGCCAGTTTTGCAAGTACAACATATTGAGTAGGTTGTCTTTCTACCAACGTATGCTTTTGGCCCCTTTGTTGAAGATCAAATGGCGGAATATGTCTGGAGAAGTTTCTGTATCCTTGACTCTGTTCCATGGATCCACATGTCAATTTAGATCCAATACTGTGCTGTTTTTTTTTTTAATCACTGTTGCTTTGTAGTATAGCTTGAAGGCAGATGTTTGTATGCCTCTTGCTTTTTTATTGTTGCCCAAAATTGCTCTTGGTCTTCTTGATCTCTTCTGGTTTCATTTGAATCTTAGGCTTGTTTCTTTGTGATCTATAAAGTATGCTGTTCGTACTTTTCCTGGGGCTGCATGAAATCTTATGTAAGAGTTTTGGGGGTGTGGATATTTTGACAATATTAATCCTGCATATTGAGGTGTTAGGAGATGTCTTTCCATTTTCTGGTGGCTTCCCCAGTCTCCTCCTTCCAATTTCGGTAGTTTTCTATGTAAAGGTCTTTCACTTCCTTGGTTAGGTTAATTCCTAGGTATTTTATTTTTCTACAATCTACTGTTAATGATATTATTTTCATAATTTCCTTTTCATCCTGTTTATTGATTTTTGTGTATTGATCTTGTATCCTGCTACATTACTGAAGTTTGTTGTAATTGCTAAGAGTTTTTTGGTGGAGTTCTTTGGGTCTTCAATATAGTGTCATGTCCTTTAGAAATATTGATAATTTGAGTTCTTTCCTATGTGTATCTCTTTGATTTGTTTCTCTTGACTGATTGCCCTGGCTAATGTTTCAGATATTATGTTGAATTGAAGAGCAGATAGTGGACATCCTTTTCTTGTCCCTGATTTTAAGGGGAATGCTTTTAGTTTTTCCACACTTAGTATGAAGCTGCTGTTGGTTTGTCATAAGTGACTAGATGGCTCTTCCCTCATTCCATTCCAGGACATTGGCAGCGAGGTGACCTTGGACTATTCTGCAGCCTGACTTCGCCCAAGCCCTTTGGAATCAGATGGCAGCCCCAGGCAGCTGCTTCTGTTCCGTGTGTCTGTGTGAGGGCGCACAGTGCTGCTTGGCCTCACTCACCGCTCGCTGGCTCTCTCGGGAAGCAGTATCTTGTATGCTCACCCCTGGCTTTTTATCTCTTCCTCATGCTCGTCCCCAGTTTCCTAAGACTGGCATGTTTTTTGTAGAAAGTTGGAATCAAGTGGGAGAAGGTTTGGAGCAGCTAGGGCTCTGCTATATCCTCCAAAAGTTTCTCTATTTGGAGCTTGGCCCATGCAGTTCTTTATCTTTTAACTGTGGGAAAACATTCTACGCTAGGGTACCCTTGAGAAGATAAAAATGAGGGTGAGGAGTCCTGTTCCCTTTTTCTTTTCCTCCTCTTCCTCCTTCCCTGCCATCTGTGGTTGATACAGAAGCAGTGTCTCTTTATCAAAGTTTGTTTAGACCGCCTGCACTTAATGGAGAGCCCTATGGGATGTGTGTTTCCAGCTGATATTCATTCCTACCTAACAATCCACAACAACATATTCATGAGCATAATCGTTTGGAATATAAGTTGTTTGAGGTTTTAAAATTCAGAGTGTCTTGAAAGATGGGGTTCAAGGACCTTTCAAGTTGGGCTTGTTTCAGTCTGTCCTAGGAGCTTTATTCCTGGCTTCTTTAGACATTAAGCACTTGGCTAGGTCCTGCCTTTCTTTTTCTTTTTCTTTTCTTTTCTTTCTTTCTTTTTTTTTTTTTTTTTTTTTGGTACCAGGAATTGAACTTGGGACCTTGTGCTTACCAGGCAGGCACTTATGCCAGTGACCTATATCTGGCCCCCTAGGTCCTACCTTTCTGCAGGACAACATTTAAATTTCCATTTTAATTTTCAAGAGCTAGCAGTTGAACAAGCACAACAGAATCAAATGGCAGGACATCCTGAGATTACTGAAGAAATGTTGCTAGGATGAGGTCCATACTCACCTCTAATCTCACAGTTAACCCTTGCTGACCAGATTTATTAGCAGATGGCTCTCATGAGAAATGAGCTTGGGCAACTAGTTCTGAGGAAGGTATTCCCTCTCATTCTTTTTTACACATTCTTCTGGGCTCATGGTAGCCTTCTGCTCAGTTCTTAGGCAGCTTACAAGAAGCTGTCTGAAGACAGATACCACATGCCTAAGCAGCAGAGAATATTGTGTCACAACAGGCTTTTGAGAATGCTAGTAAGAATTGTAAACAAGCATTATGGGCTGTCCAAGCAACTAAAAATCAGGGAAACTATTTGAAAGTATGCCAAGGTCATAAACCTTTTTGGTTTGCTCAAACTGTGTTTAGTTTATTTAAAGTCAAGCTTCTTTAAAAAATACTTTGTTTTAATTGTGTCAGACAGGACATATCTGTAAACAGTGCACTCAACCCCAGGGAAGAAAGGGTGCAATTGTCCCCCTCCTGGAGTGGAAAGCACCAGAACCCTTGTCCTAGATGTCAAAAAGGAAATCATTGGGCTAATCAGTGTTGCTGTAAGTATTATCAAAATGACATCTCACTGGCAGAAAATGGAATTTGGGCCTGGCCTCAGGCCCAACAAATGGGGTGGGCGGGGGGACATTTCCAGTACAGGCTTATAGCCCCAATCTTCAGTGGGTCTCCAGAGGAATGCTGAGTTCCTTATCACTGGGCCCCAGGAAGCATAGTATTAGACCTTCCCTCTGTTGAATGAGTGACCTTGATTGGTGGACATATGCCTGTTAAAATCTCTTTGGGAATCTGGGGACCTCTTCCCTGAGGCACTATGGGTTTTTAGTCTTAGGAAGAAGTAGGTTAAACCTATAGGGTGTTGTGGTATTTCCTAAGATTATTGATTCAGACTATTTGAGAGAAATTCAAATTGTGGTTCAGTTGCATGATGATTGGGTTTTTGAACCAGGAGATTATATTGCCCAAATTGAGTCTTTTAGCTCCTGGTCAAAACTAGAGCTGCTAATTTAGAACAGATCTAAGGGAATAAAATATCTGGGAGTACCCATAAAGAGGTATTCTTCATTCAAGATATCACAAGCCAATGGCCCCTGTATCCTGTTAAGATTTCAGGAAAATATTTTCAGGGATTAGTGGATACTGGTGCAGATGTTTCATGGATGACTTCATCTCAGTGGCCAGCTGTCTGACCCACCTGAGCATTGGTCACCTCCTTGGTCATGTTCAGGTTGCCCAGGAAGTTCATGGAGAGTGCTGCACCTTTGCCCTATGTAGACTGTGATAGTTTTAATGGAGGCTTTCAGTCATTTCTTTCAGGAATCTTAGTCAATTTGGGGGTCAGAGATCTGCTAAAGAATGGCAAATTCAAATTACTAATTAGGCAATCCCACCTGTTGATAGTTGCAAAATATGGGATATGTTCCAGTACAAGGACAGGAAAAGAAATCAAAGAAGCAATCATAATCTGTGAAAGTCTGTAAGAGGAATGAAAGGGAAGATCATGGCTGTGAGACAAATTTTTAATGGAGGTCATTGTGGCTTCTCCCCATCCAAAACTGCTCTTATTGAAATGGAAAGCTTGTATTCTGTTTAGATGGATCGATGGCCCCTACCAAAGAAACTCCTTTGCTTATGAGCATTGGTAGAAAAGCAGTTGAAGGCAAAACATTGAGCCTTCCACTAGCCCTTGGAATAATCCTGTTTGTGTTGTACCAAAGAAATCTTGAAAGTGGAGGCTACTTTAGGATTTAAGATCTATGAATATATGTATTTACCCTATGGGTAACTTGCAGCCCAGGCTACCTTCTCCCATTGCATTTCCACAGGACTGGCCAATGATAGTTACTGATCTTAAGGACTGCTTATTTACCATCTCCTTAAGTCAGCAGGACTGACTCCATTTTGCTATTTCTGTTCCTGCCTCTAAGTTTGCCAAAGATATGAAACAGGTACAAGCGCACTTCACTTTGTTCTCGGCTGCTGTTATTACCAGAACAAAAAAGGGGAGATGTAGGAGGCCAGGTAATGAGGATCAAGGCTTAATTGACCTTCTGTGTGAGCACAAAGGAGAAAAACAGCAAGCTGTGCTCCTTTGGCAACAAGCAGGCATGCTAGCATATTGCAAGTTCCAGGGAAGTCAACACAGCTGAGATCCAGTTGTTTCCCTGGGTATATATGATCGATAATGGGAGGCAGATGGATCATTTGCTATCATAATTGCTTGCTCCTGTGCCTAAGTAAATAAAAGTGAAGTAGACCAAATGCTCAGGGCTTTTGTCTACTAGAGGTAGGAGCTCCCTGGCCTTTGTATTCCATATTAATTCAGTGTGGATTTCTTTCATCCTTGTTCATCCAGTTTGGGGATAAACTTGTAGGCTGTTTCCTACACTAATGTCTCTCTTCCTCTCTTTTACTAATTTTGTCTTCCCATAGCTTCAGTGGTTTAGCTTTAATGTTTAGATCTTTAATTCATTTTGATTTTGATTTAATACATGGTGAGTGATACAATTTCAGTTTCAATCCCTGCAAACAAATAATCAGGTTTCCTAGCACTATTTGTTGAATAGGTTATTTTTCTTCCAACATATGCTTTTGGCCCCTTTATCAAAGATCACATAGCTGAGCATGTTTGGTTTTTTTTTTTTTTGTTTTGTTTTTTTTGTTTTTTTTGTTATCCATTTTGTTTCACTGATCCACATGACTGATTTTGTTCCGGTACATGCCGTTTTTATAGCATGCTTTGTAGACTACCTTCAAGTCAGGTATATTTATGCCTCCTTGTCCACCATGATTGCTTTTGCTAATCTGCACCTCTTCTGGTTCCATAGGAATTTCAGGATTGCATTTTCTAGATCTGGAAAATACTCTTATGCTTTTGATGGTTTGGTTGGGAATGCATTGAATCCGTATAATATTTTTCGGTGCATGGCCATTTTTTTTAACTTTTGGTTTTTTGAGACACCATCTTACTATGCAGCCCAGGCTGGCCTTCAACTCACTATATACCCGAGATTGGCCTCAGACTCACAGAAATCCTTCTGCCTCAGCATCCTGAGGGCTGGAATTACAGACATGTGCCACTATGCTCCCTAGGAGTATCATCACTTTGAGAGTATTGGTTCTGCCTACCCAGAAGTAGGGCACATGTGTCCGTTTTCTGATTTCCTCGTGAATCTCCTTTGACAGAGTACTTAAGTTTTCTTTGATGATGTCTTTCACTTCCTTGGCTAGGACAATTCCTACACTAAGCATTTGAATTTTCTTGATGTTCTCATGAATGGTAACATTATCAGAGTGTCCTCATCAACTTCCTAATGGAATACAAAACTGTTAATAGTTTTTGAGTTGCTTTGTATCCTGGTACATTGCTAAATGTGATTATTTTGGTTTTTTTGTGTTTGGTTTTTTTGAGACAGGGTCTCATTATGTAGTCCAGGCTGGCCTTGAACTCACTATGTAGCCCAGGCTGGCCTCAAACTCACAGCAGTCCTCCTGTGTCAGCATTCTGAGTGCTGGGATTACAGGCATGAGCCACCACACCTGGCTGAAAATGATTATTAAGACTTAAGAATTTTTTTTGGTGGAGTTCTTTGGGTCTTTTGTGTTATTATGTCATCAGCAAATAATGGTAATTCAGGGTCTTCCTTTCCTGTGTACTATGTATCCCTTTTTATCTCTTTCCATTGCCTGATTGAGCTGGGTAATGTATCAAGTACTTTGTTGAATACACGTGGTGCTAGTGGGCATCCTTGAATTGTTACCAGTTTTAGAGGGGATGTTTTAATATGATGTTTGCTGTTTAATATGATGTTTGCTGTTAATTTGTCAAAAATAGTTTTTATCAAATTCTGGTATCCACCTTGTATATCTAATTGCTTCCTAGTTCTTATGAAAATGTGTTTGGATTTTGTTGAATGCCTTTTTTGCATCTGTTGATATGATCACATGATTCATGACCTTGCTTCTGTTCATGTGGTGTATTACATTTATTGGTACATATATATTGAACCATCCTTCCTTCTCTGGAAAGAAACCCAGTTGGTTATGATATAAGACCTTTTGGATGACATGCTCTATTCTATTCACTAATATCTTGTTGAGGCATTTTGCCTGTATGTTTATTAGGGAGATTAACCTATAGTTTTCTTTTTCAGTTTATACTTTATCAGATTTTGGAATCAGAGTGATCCTGGCTTCCCTAAGTGAATGTGAAAACACTTCATTTGCCAAGCTTGAGAAGTATAGGTGATAGAACTTTTTAATGGTTTTGTAGAATTCAACAGTAAATCCACTGTGCGTGAACTTCATTTAGTTGATATATTCTTTCCCACTGTTTCTATTTCATTACTTGTTATTTGATTGTTCAGCATTTTTTGTGTCTAGTTGGGTTAGGTTTGTTAATTTTTATGAGTTGTGAAATGTGTCCATTTCTTTTAAATTTGATAGTTTTTTGAAATATTTTTTGAAGCAAAAAAATGTTTTTTAGTATCTTCTTGGTTTTTAATGGCATCTGTTTTGATTTCTTTTTTCACTTCTAATTGCATTGATGTCTTTTTTCTTTTTCTCTTGGTAAGTCTGGCTAAGGATTTATCTATTATCTATTATGTATTTTGTTTATTCCAAGAAGCAGCTTTTCAATTTTTGATATTTTTCATATTTTTAGTCCCAATTTTATTGATTTCTGCTTTAATCTTTATAATTTCCCTCCCTAATTTTGCTTTTGGCCTGGATTGATGTTTCTCAGGTATCTTTAAGATTTCTCTAAGGTTATATATTTGAACTTGCTCTGTTTTTGTGAAGTGAACATTGATTGTAGTGAACTTCCCTCTTCAAGCTGTTTCATAGTGACCCAAAGTTTACAGTGACTTGTACAGGCATTGCCCTTAACTTCCATGAATGTTTATATTGATTTTTACCTTGATTTCTTCTATGACCCATTGGTTGTTTAGGAGTGTGTGATTAATTTTTCAGCTTCTTCCAGCTTTTCTGTGATTTCTTCTATCATTGATTTTTATTTTCATTCCACAGTGGTCTGATAGTACATATGGGGAGATTTTGATTATTTTATTTATTTGAGCAGGTTTTGTGGACTAGTGATCTGTTTAGGAAAAAAATACTATGTGCTGCAGAAAATAATGTCAACTCTGCTTTAGTGGGATGAAATACACTGTAAATATCTATTAAATACACATATCCAAAGATGTGATTCATTTATGGTATTTCAATATGATTGTGTATTTTATGTTGAATATTATATTTCTGAAAATAGGGGCTCCAGTCTCAATGCATAAATATTTATAAACATTGTTCTTGTTGGATTGTTCTCTTAAGTATGTAGTGACCTTTGTCTCTTCTAATCAGCTTTAGTTTGAAGTTCACTTGTATGAAATTAAAATTAGCACCCTTATTGTTTTGGGGGACCTAGTGCATGCAATGTGGTTTTACGTTTCTTAATTTTTTAGTCTTTGCATATTGTTTTGAATTGAATGAGCTTTTTAAGTACAACATACTGCTGAATTCTGTATTTTTGATGCAATCTGCCAATTTGTGTCTTTTCGTTGGAGAGCTGAAGCCATTAATATTACTGAGATATTACTATAACTGTTGACCATTGAATTCGTTGTCTGTTGGGGACTTCTTTGTTTTTCTTTTCTTGTAATTTTTTGTTGTTGTTGTTCATGAGTTGGCCTTGCTTATTGTTTTCATTTTATCTGAGCTTTTAGCTATTATACAGATACTAGTCATTTCACAACCAAGTTCTGGTCCTATGCGTAGTTTATTAAATTGGTCAGTAAATGAGGACTTGTATAGATTATGTACATTGCTATGTTCAGAACAGAGATATGGCCAAAGGAAACTCAAACTTGACTTTGCTTTTATTTGCTTAAATTTTACCTGCAGTACTGTAATATATAAGAAGACAGAAAACTACAGTATGTGCTGTATAGTACAATCAACAAAAATTACTGTGCTTTAGAAGAGAAGGGGTACTATACAAAATAAAGACATCGAGGCTCCACCAACATGTACAGAACCGTATAAAAGAAAAGAGAGGTCATAAGTGTGAGCAGTGAGTTTATTTTGTTTGTTTGTTTGTTTGTTTTTGGTACCAGAACCTGAACTCAGGACCTGGTGCTTGCCAGGTAGGCACTTAAGCTGCTGAGCTGTATCCCCAGCCCCTGAGCAGTGGGTTTTAAGTTTTTTGGTTTTTTTGTTTTTGTTTTTGTTTTTGTTTTTGTTTTTGTCTTCCTTGAGACGGGGTCTCGTTATGTAGAGCAGGCTGCCCTTGAGCTCACTTATGTAGCCCAGTCTGGCTTCAAACTCATGGTGATCCTCCTGGCTAAGCTTCCTGAGTGCTGGGATTACAGACATGTGCCACCATATCTGGCTTTAAGTCTCAACTCTCCGTGTCTCAGTCATAAGTCTGATCAGTCATTAAACAGGTGCTTTGTTACATGAGTAATTTATATATTAGGCATCACATTATCAAATTAGTTAGATGAAAATGATTTGTTTTTCTTACACACATTCCTCAGTAAACTTTAAAATACAATACAGCAACCTTCAACAAATCATCCCATTAGTGAGGTTCAGGCAACATTGATCCCACACATGTCAGAAAAAGCAGGGTTGCCAATTATTCAGAACCCAGGATATCTCTGTCTTAAAATGTAATTTTGACTCATTAATAAATTGCAGGTCATTGCAAGGGACCAATGAAACTAAGTATTACTAACACAAGTATTACTAACACAATATCTCAGAGCCATGAAC
>RJWM01049244.1:0-11189 GCA_004363535.1 Dasyprocta punctata
ATCCTTATAATCATTTTTATTCAACACCATTCATGGTGGCTCTGCTTCTGTGTACCTAACATGAAGCCTAAAAAGATTAAGGAAACTATGTTCTTGCTGTTTCAGATCATTAAACTAAAATTTGGGTTGTGGGTATTTTAAAGTAAAACTGACTCTAAATTTTTATGGGAGGGCCGGGATTTGGTTCAGTAGCTTAAGCACCTGCCTGGCAGCACGAGGTTGTGATTTCAATCCCCAGGACCAAAAATAAATAAATAAATAAATTTTTATGGGGCTGGCATTTAACATCAAACATTTTTACACATGTTCTGCATGAACTATTTTCATGCAGAACATGTGTAAAATTTCAAGACAGACAGTACCACAGAAAAGTTGCTCCTGACACCTGTTTCCAAATGAGAAAGAAGCAGGTTTTACTTAGAATTTAATCTTCTGATCCAGACCACAGATGGAGCGATCACCATACTCCCTTCTCGTCTGGGATCTGCAGGTGCGAGTCTCAGCTGGGCTCCTGCAGCAGGGCCTGTCTCGTATGGAGCTCCTGAGTTTTTGTTCAGCTTTTACTATCATTTCAAACACTGTGAGTTCCCAAAGAGCACAGAAATACTTCGCCGAATCTTCTGTCTGTAAGGCTGAAATGGTGAGGCTGATGGACTTAGCTGCCCTCTGGAAGTTGACAGAATAACGACCTCTCTTGGCATTCGAATCTGAAGAAAGCTGACTAATAAGAAAAACCATCTCTCCATTAGGAAGTTGCTTGTACCAATAAATATAGTATGTGTACGAGTTCGCCTCATAGAAGCAATCCAGGGTGACCATTTCCCCTTCTGGTCTGGATGTGGGTGGCTGAACTTGAATTACTTTCTGGGCCACACTGGATCCTGTGGGAACAATCAGAGACAGCTGATTCTATGACATACTCAATAAAATACTGTAAGAATTATACTAGCTTAGGACCCACAAACAAAATTGAAGCCACAGTTTCTTGCTTTTTCCCCATCCCCCTCTCCTCCCCTAGACCGTGTGAAGCACTGCATGTCCGTGTTTACTCCTTTCATCCTTCACAATCCTGAGCATGCGTGGACCATCCGTACCTGAGCAGATGAAGACTACGGACACCCACAGCAGGCTGGAGAGCGCCATGCGTCTTTGTCCCTCTGCACAGTATGCTTTGCTCTGCCTCACACTCAGACTCCAGGGCCCTCGGTGCCTAGTGGTGCACATATAAATAATTCTTGAGCTCCTAGGCTACTCCCCCGAACAGGAAATACAGTTTCTTAGGTTCATGCACCACAAAGCCTGCGCACGCATGAGAAACAGTGTGGTTCTTCCCCCACTGATCTTCTGTCTGCCCTTGTTTCCACTGCGGCTCACTTAGGAAGGACTTAGAAAGGGGGCCTGAGAAAAGCGGTTGGTTAGAGCTGGGGCTGAAAGGAGCTGTGGATTGAGCTGGCGAACACGTGGAGATGTCACCCAGGAGATTAATTTGAGGGGCGCATTTGTAGTAAGTTGACTACGGGACACATGCTCTCCTTCAATCAACTTGCTGATCACTAAACTGACAAATTTGTACTCTTCTCTACATAGGTCTTTTTCTTTTCTGTGAAAATTAATCATATGCAAAACAATTATCATATCTGTTCCTTCCTTATGGCAAAAGAGAGACATACAGCTAAGATACATCATCACCAATATTTTTATTTGTATAACTGTCTTCTCTTTCCTTTTTATTCCTTTTGCTTTTTATTCTCTGGGAATCCAGAAAACTGCACTTTAATATTTATTTTGATCCAGTCCTCCTGTCAACTACTATACTAGTTCTAAGATAGTCTTCTGTGTAGGGGGAAGTATGATTTAAGAATGCAAGATAAAGACCAAACCCATGAAGTCAAAAAGTATGTGTACTAGAGACTCTGCCAGGGCAGATAGAACATATTAACTTGTGAAGATGGTGCATCGGTGGCCCCATGATGTTCCTGTGGCTGGCGCAGGGCTGAGCTCAGCTGAGAGTTTGTGCACCAGCTGCAGGCATCTGGGGAGCACTGTGGGCTGCAGCACAGAAATAGGTGGTTGAGTCTGTGAGCTGGGAAGAGGAGATGGACAGTGAGCTGTGGCGATCTTTAGGGACTGTTGTGGCTGTTAGTCTTCCATTCTGCCTTGTCCCCGAAAGAATGTAGAACAGGTTGATGAGGTGTCCCCCAGGATCTTGACGAAACCACTGCACACTGGTCACTGCCTCAGAAAAATTGCATGACAGAGTGGAACTGGTTCCCTCCTGGAGGATCCGGGCTGGAGGACTCTGCTCCACCTGCATCCCTCTCACACCTGAGTAGGAATGGAGACACAGTCACAGGTGATGTCACTGTACCATCAACACAGCCCTGAAAAGACACCCATGGATCATGAGAGGGGGGAAAGTCTGCAAGATTTGTGAGCTCCTTCCCCCACCCACTCCACTGCAGCTGCAAAAATCTTTTAAATTCCCCAAATCTGAGACAGCTCAACTCACAAAGCTGGGTGCACAAAAACCCCAGCAGAGAGCTCAAGATCCTCTTCATGACGCTTCTTGGCCTGGTTGCATCACCTAGATGCACTTAGTCAACTCAGAGGCACTGGTGTCAGGACCTGGTGCTGGAGCTGCTCCTGCTCCTGCAGCCAATCAGGTCGCTGTGGAACCTTCCCAGGCCCAGACACTGTGCGTCCTCCACAGCCTCTGTGCAGGAAGCCTCTCCAGCACTCAGACCTTTGAGAATCTGGGTGGAGATTGGTGGGGAGAGAGGGGAAAGAGGGAGGTCATTAGTCTATTACCAGAGGAAAATTTTCTGCTAATCCCTGAGTTGTAAGGAGTGTGAGGTGACATTTGAGGAGGAAGTAGAGGCGCTTCTCAAAAGAAGAATAGTTCAACTGTATTAATGAGTATGGGGATCATCACAGAAAGGACATGAATGTACATATATTGAAACCCAGAAAAGAAATGTGTGTTCTAATGGATCCTTATTAATCTGTGAAATAATTTACATGATAGTCATTCTAGGCATACTAAGTAAAACAGTTGTAAAAGCTCTAAAGTATGTGCATAATAGTGCCTTCTTATTGGGATATGTACATTGGGATTCTCCTGGAATAACCAAGAGATGTGGGAAATATTATTATAAGAAATTACACCTTGAAGAAATGCAGGGTTGGGGAAATTTTAATCAATGTGTACTAAATTACACTTAGGAGCAAAAAGTTCAGGTGTGCTGTTGCACATGATGGTGACTAAAAATAATGATAATGGACTGTAATCTTCAAGAGGCGAGAGTAAGGAATGTAAAATTTGTCACGCTAAGGAAATGATAAATGTTTAGCCGGACATGAGAGGCTGGACAGGCAGATCACTTGAACCCGAGAGTTCCAGGCTAATAAGACCTCAGAACAAATAAATAATCTTTTAAATGATAAAAGTTTAAAAAGATATTTTTCAACCTAATTAAAACATCAAACAATATGTGCATCTAAATATGATATAATATCCCATTAATATCTATAATTCTATATCTGTGTATTATTAAGAATAACTACAGGTTATGTAAAACAACTGATACTAGCAAAATTATAAACTGTGAGGACAAAAATAGTATCAGTTCAGACAAGAGTTACATATTATCTTGGCTGGGCAGTATTTTTTTTTTCATGATTCTTGTCTTACAATAACTGCCTGTGTCTCATGCTTGCAATTGCTAAAATCTCTTTGTTCTTTATGATTCCTCTCCTTCCCCCCACTTTCCCTTCTCATTGTATCTCTGTCATTACATTTTCCATTTTCTTCTTACCTTCTCTGTCTTCTGGCTACCAGAAAGAGGCAGAAAATTTATTAAAGAAATGGTAGCGTTAAATGGTTTTGGTATCATTTTGAACATGTAAAATAAGCCTCAGATTTTTCTCTGGTATATAAAATCTAAACAACGATTTGGTTTTTTTAAAAAAATCTGGCTCCTATTCTCTGGTATTCTCAATCTTGCTTTAACTTTATATGTTTCTCTGACCCAGGAGTTTCTGTGCGAGACACAGATAATGATGCAGGTAAAAGTTATGATCACAATGTATTTAGATACACGCGTGATAGTTGTAAATGGTGAGGACTTAAGGAAAAGTCTCCAATTCATATTATGATGTCATCAATCAACTATCACATTTAGACAGCAGAGCTATTAATTAAAATGTATATTCAGCAAGAGTGGTTTCTTAGGTGCTAATAATGGTTTCTTTCTCCTCGTACACAACAATTTTCCCTTTTAAGTATTTCTACCCCTCGCGTTCAGATCCTTCCTCCTTAAACCGTAGGGGAAAGAAAAATGTGTTTGTGAATCTATTCCATTAGACAGTCATTTCCAGTTTGAGCAACAGCGCCCTCTAGGGACCTGAACGAGAGCTAAGGAGAAAATCTGGAGGTGTTGAACTTTCCACGTTTCCTTCTAGCCTTTCCAGGGTTGAAATGCAAAGCTTTAGGACCACATGGAGAGGAGGGTTTATGCTTTTGTAAGGTCCTAAACTTAAAACTTTTTTTAAAAAATGATAAAAAGAAGAATGAGCACAAAAGAGTTTTTAGAATAAGAAATAAAATTATATGAAATTACTTTTAGGTGGGAGCCTAGGTAATTCAGTTCACAGGGCTGAACTACTACAGTACAGAATAAGGAAGGTAGGGAAGAAGCATGAGTTTGGGTAAAAGGGAAAAACCAAGAATAACCAAAAAAAGGATCCAACCAGGAGCTCGACCCTAGTTTTCTTGCTCCTGTCTCAGTGAACTTGTCTGCAACTCTTAGCACAGCTCAAGTCATGAAGGCAATGATTGATGAGAACCCGAGAGAAATATCCATGGTTTCTTATAAAAACAGAATTTATCTAGAGGTCTGAAGTCTGGCCAAGTTTCAGGTGAGAGGAAATTATTTGTCTGTCTAGGGCTGTTACAGTTCAATTTCAGAAATGAGAAATTAGATGTTTCATTTGCCTTTCCAATTAGTAAGACCGTTTGTATCTTTCCAGCCCTTTATACATACAGATGAACACGAGACTTTCTTGTAAGAGGCATCCGTGGTCTTTGCATTCACAGATTACTTGCTTTGCAGAGAAATATATGAGAATGTTGATGTATTTTAATTCAAGATAATATTTGCTTAAAGAAATTATGTGGTCTAAATCCTGTACTCTTTTCCACTGTTTGAAATGAATAGTCAGAGAGCTAAAGCCCAATCTCAGATGAGAAGCTTTACCATATGATTGGGGCCTCAAGGCTAGGGTGATAGCAGAGGAAACTGAACACACAGAGGGAGGACTCACTGGACACAGCCCGTCCTGACCAGACTGCCTCCTGTCTCTTATGTAGTGAGGGCCTGGCAGGGAATCGCCCCATTGCTTAGTCTTGAGGGTCCTTCTACAGCCACGTTTCCTGAGCAGCTTCATCAAGCAAAGGGCTAGTGCAGACTTGTGTAGGATATTTTGCAGCAGGGGCTAAGGAGAGGCAGAGCCTAACTTAGTTGTGGAGACTGAAGCAGAATAATAAAACATTCAGTTTCCTTTGCTTGGTTCTTAAATGTTTGAGTGAAGAACCTAATATTCCAGGAGATTTTAAATAGCAGCTAAATAGGTGAGATGTGTTGGTAGAGAAAAATTACTCATCAGCGTTTTCAGGAAATGTCAGCAGTGAGAGGATCCTGAGTCTGAAAGAGAAAGAAACCATTCAGACTGAGCACTGGTACTTCCAGAGAGCAAAGCTGTTTTCTTTAATTTTACACCCAACCCTTCCTACATCAGCGTAACTCATGACCTCTGAGGGTTCTCAGAATTTGGCCTGAGACTGGCTCGTGTTCTTGGGGAAACTGAGTGAACACTCTCACAGAAGGGAGGGACACTACCGTCCCCTGCCAGGGCTGCTCTCCTCAGCCTCCAGCACCCTCTGGGTTTTTGCTCTGCTCCCCCTGCAGCTCTCTTCACTGTGTCCCCACAGCGCAGTAGTACGCGGCAGAGTCTGACAGCTGGAGTGAGGGCTTCTGCAGGTGGAAGGAGCGATGACTCTTGACAAGAGTGGCCCGAAAACCTTGTTTCTCTGTCTGCTGGTTTTCTGTTGCGCTCTTGAGGAGGAGCTGAGGAGCTGTGTTGAAATACTGGACGTACCATAAAAGGAACAAAGCCGAATACGTAGTCTGGTAAGTACAGTTCAGGAGCAGATGGGCCCTCTCTGAGAGAATAACCGGGCCTTCTGTCTGGGTCACTGAGTCTCCATGGCTCCACCCTAAAGAAAAAGAAAAACATGGTGTTACATAGGGAAGAAAGCTAAAGTTGTCATGATTGTGGGAAACTGAAATATTAGCACTTAAGAAAATATGTTACTTACTAGACGTTAAGAGTATCACAAGAAGAGAGCAGATGACAGAAAGCATGTTAATAGAGGGAAATGATCCTTGATGTTTGTGATATGACCCAAGTGAGATCTTATAGAAACACCCCACTAGAAGAAACCAGAGCTTTCTGTCTGCATGACAGCAGTCCATCTGGTTACTACAAATGTAGTAGATCTCTTGAAGGAATGCCCCGCTGCAAATGTGAACCACACATGAAGAAGTAGTGCCACCTGGTGGTATTTCTGAAACTTGTACTCTACTCTTGACCTTGATTTAAGTACATGTAATGCCATAGTCCACTCTCCTCCTTAGCCACAGAAGATCTGTTCCAAGACTCCCAATGGGTGCCTGAAATCACATACCACGTGGAATACTAAACAGACTACCATTTCCATACGTGCATACTTATAATAACACTTGTTTATAAAGTGGGCACAATACTTTCAGGTGCAAAACGTTGCCATCAACTGAAACATGTTTAAAGTTCATGCCTTCTACTCACAAATTGTTGTGACTTTTATATCTTAGATAAGCACTTATCATGCACTTGTGGTTTAATTTTTCTAATTTCAGGTGTGGTAGAAAAACTGACAAATAAAAAAGGACTGAAGTGTGAATCATTGTGTACCATGAATATGCTAGACATAGGAATGATTCTTACCCTGGAAGAATGGAGCACAGTCATGCAAGATTTCATCGCACTGCTCAGATGATTTATTTGAAATTTATAGACTGTTCATATCTGATATTTTCCATTTAATATTTTCAGGTGACAGGATGTAACTTAAAGCAAAGAAAAATTAAGTAACAGGCACTAAAGTAAGTAACAGGTATTATTACAAAATGGCTTGTGAGAAAGGTAGATAAAAAAGAATAAATAAGAAGTTTCCTCTAAGAAGAAACCACTACACATTTGATTTATACAACCACAACTGTATTGGTACAATATTTAATTACTACTACTTGCAGTGTACTCCCATAGTGCAGAAATCTCCCCCCAAATAATTCCAGCCACAACTTTTAAGTGGATTAGTCTGAGGCCCTTTTCTTGCATATGTCCCTTGATTACTACACATAAAGAAGGACATCTGTGTGTAGAAAGCCCTGTCTCCTCCCCACCAGTACATCACCTAATTATTCCTGTCCATCCCCGGGTCCCAAGCAGCACACAGCCTCCATCATCCAGTGAAGTGCTTGCCAGATAATCTGCTCTTAAAGGCCAATGTTTTCACATAGGTTAGTACATTTGTGAAATACATTAAAATAAATTACTATGTCTATAGGAATTGACCTTCAAGTTTACTTTTAATCTTTGGCTGATTTTCACACATGTGGAGCAAATTCCTTGAGGGAAAGAAAAAGCATTAAGCTGAATAATTTCCAGAGCTCACACGGTGCTCAGCACAGCAGCCAAGATTCAACAGACACTGTAACACATGAGGCAGACACCAGGGTCCTCTAAAAAGTGATACATTAGCAGGGGCCCAAAGAAGTCCTATGATACAGGCTGTTAGGTAGAAACCAGGCAAGTTCCTAAACAAACTAGAAGGAACCTTGGAGGGGTGGAATACAAGTAAGACAGCCTACTTTCTGGACGCCAAAGGCCTGGCAACAACTAGTAGTGCCCATGCATTCTGTCATGTTCACTTGTACCAAACCTGTAAGAAAGCCCCTGGCTTGAACATCCATGGTTTTCTACCTTTTGGAAACCGCCTCCCCAATAATGGGGGGGGGGCTCTTCCTTTTATTCTTCTGAATAAATGTGCACGTGGTCTTCCTCCCACAAAACAAGTCTCCATCCAATGATAGAGTGTTCATATATGTAACATCGTCAGAATTGCCACACATGTGAACAAGCAGGAAAACATCACTTATAGCCAGAAGAAAAAAAAGCAACAGAAAAAGATAAAGGAATGACACAGATGATAGAATTATCATTATAAAAGGAAGTGATTATTATAAATCATTAAAATTATGCAAGGTAAAAAATATTAAATGACTAAAGAGCTATACGGACATAAAGAGAAGAAAAATTAAAGACATAAGGATCAAATGGAACTTCTAGAGATGAAAATAACTTAGATTGGATTAGTATCAAATGAGAAGATGTAAGAAAAATCTCAGTAGACTTGAAAGAAGAACAACAGAAATTGTTCAAGCAATGAAAAA
This sequence comes from Dasyprocta punctata, assembly GCA_004363535.1. NCBI lineage: Eukaryota > Metazoa > Chordata > Mammalia > Rodentia > Dasyproctidae > Dasyprocta > Dasyprocta punctata. The sequence goes on from RJWM01049244.1 coordinate 8,553, forward strand.
ATTGAAAAAGCAACAGTCCATGAGCTGTGGAACAAATTCAAGTGACTTTATGTGCATATAATGGAAACCTCAGAAGAACACAAGGAGAAAGGAGACAGTTAAATGTGGATTGAAAAAATCAAGGCTTACGTATAAACCTACTAATATAAGAGAAATGGAAAGATATCTATCCCATGGCTCACTGTAACTGCCTTCGTCCATTTTGCGTTGTTATGCCAAAATTCCTGAGGCAAAGTACTTTTTAAGGAAAAGACACTTATTTGGCCCATCACTTAGGAGGGAAGTCCACACAGCACGGTGCTGGCCCTGGCTTCATCACAACACAGTAGAGAGCATCACGGGACAGGAGCGCATCTGAGAGCAGACAGTGAGGCACAAAAGAGATCACTTGAGAGAAAGTGACAGAGCAAGACAGGAAGTCACAGAGCAAGCGTGGAGGCCAAATGCACCACCAGCCACCTCTCACAGTAACTCATCTAGTCCACAAGGCCCAACTCACTTTGAAAGATTAGTCCAACCTAACTCAGTGTTGAGAGAACGAACCCAGCCTCCCAAGTGAAATATTAATCCAGCCGTGGGACAGTGCGGGGATGACCTGGTTCTTCTCTAAAAGGCTCCACTTCCCACCAACGCCACACTGGGAATGAAGCATCTACATGAGTTTTAGTGGAGACAAGACTAGTCAGTCTGTACCAGTGACTAAGTTTTTACAACCCAGTCATAAAGAGAAATGGTAAAAATGGCTAAGTGGGGAATCGAGATGGGAAGGGACACATCACATACAGAGGATAGAAGGACAAAGAATTTTCATCAGAAACAATGCACATCAGAACACAATTAAAGGACTGAAAGAAAAAAAAACCTTAGAAAGAAAATTGTCTTAAAAAAACTATAAAGCAACATCATTGGGGTTTTAGCATATGGAGAGTAAACATGAATGACAATAGCTCAAAAGAAGGAGTGTCATAACTTTTCTGCAATATCTCTGAAATGGCAAAGCATTATTTAAAGTTGGACTGGGATAAGTTAGATATGTATTCTGTGAACAATCAATTTTCTACTTTGTGGATCTTGGAATCCCTGAATAGTCTTACAAAGAAACTCCAAGAAGGCTTTGGAGAGGTGTTGTTTATGTGGATAGAGATGGAGATGGATTCCATTAACTATTGAAGCAATGCCATTATTACACATCATGTAGACTCTAGAAAACTAGCACATACAACTGTGATAATATGACAGTGAAAAAAGCGAAAATCATTTGAATGAACTTTTTATGCAAAACGTTTTGGTACGCCATGCTCCCTGCTAGGGTCTCCCTAGAGGTCCCTGTACCACACTTAAAAGGCAGCAGCCTTGCTCAGCCTCCTGACAGTTAGGTAACCTAATTTAGGTAACTTGGTGCTTGAAATGCCATCCTTTCCCTTGCTCTCACGTCCTTATTTTAACCAAAGTGCTTTCTGTGCCAGTCCTGTTTTTCCTGCTTCCCACTGTCAGATCTGCAAGCCCCAGGTCCCAGGCAGGGGTCCTCAACTCACAGCAAACCTGCACCCACAAAAGCCCCAGCAGGGCTCTCAGTTTCCTCTCCATGACTCCTGTCCCCAGGCCTGGGCACCTTTCTCCAGACTCTAAAGGCTGTCAAGTCTTGTGCCCAAACTTGTTCTTACAGCATCAGGTTCCCTAGATTCACGGAGCACAAGTCTCATTTGAACTCTGTAGCTTCTTAACAGGAAACCCACCCACAATTGCCAGGAGAGAATACACAATAATCACTACAGTGCCCTCTAGTGCATTGAAACCATCAATACAGGCCATTTCAGACCTGCAGCCTCCCCAGCCCTCACACAACACCAGACTCAAATTTCCTGATGAACGCATTGTAAATAGTCAGAAATCAACATGCCTGGATTGGATAGAGGTTTTAAAAGAAGAACTACTTTCACGTTTTGTGTCTAGATGTCCTCCAAGGACTCATTTATGAGGCAGATGCTTTTCGGAGGTGGCTAAATCTGTTTGCGATTGATTCATGGTCAAAGGCTGGGATGAAGGTGCTAAACCTCCCTGTGTGCAATACAAGGGACAGAAAGAACCCCTGCCTCCCACCCGGTGCTTTTTGCTGTCCTTCGCAGCCATGAACTGTTGCCCCCATGCCTTGTGCCACCCTCCTTTGGAGCCAGCAGATTATGTACTGAAACCTCTACAAACTAAATAAATCTCTCCTGCCTTTAACTGTGGGTGTCTGGCATTTCATCTCAGCAACAAGAAAAAAGTAACTAAGACAAGCATTTTTAGGGCCGGGAATGCAGCTCAGTGGTAGACTGCATGGCTTCAAATCCTGGCTTCACTGTCCAGCGCTGAACAAAAACAATAACAAATTTATAAAACATTGTTATATAAAAATTAAATTTTAAATTAGGTTGGCAATCATCTTGAGCTAGTTCGTTGATTTCTTTAGTTAGATATAAATCATAAAACCTTATAAGCATTTCATTTGGAATGAATAACTTGAATATATGAAATGAGAGGAGACAGTAGTTTATAGTTTACATATAGCTATAATAAAATCAAAGAGTAGGAATGTGGAAGGAATGAAAACTGATAGCTATGTGGTCCCATAGGCAGGAAAAATACTATCCATGG
>RJWM01049245.1:0-11137 GCA_004363535.1 Dasyprocta punctata
CGTGACTTGTAAACATATTTGTAAAAGCATAACCCATTGAATTGAGTGCAGTGTTGTGTGAAAGGGGAGTCTTGTGTCGGTGCTGATGTTGCAGCCTCTAATGAGCCTGGGAGGCATGTGAGTGCCACAGTTGTGGTCTAGTTGGGGAGTGGAAGGCAGTGCCCTGTCTGGGAAGAGGACCAGAAGTGCCTTTGGATTCCAGAAGACAGGGTAGCCACTGAACACTTTTAGGGTGTGGGAAAGATTTAGACAAACCCCTGAGCTTATGCTTGTTCTTTAAGGTCTTTTTGAGACACAGTTTCACTATGCAGTTCAGGCTGGCCTTGCACTTGGAACCATCCCCCGACTCTGCCTTCTGAGTGCTGGGATTACAGCCATTGCCATCACTCCTGGCAAGTTCATAATCTAAAATTTGGTGCCATCTAACACAGGGTCATTTGTAGCAACATACCTTTTAACTAAAATCCAAACAAATGCAAAACATTAAAATCTCTTCAGTCAAAGACATGGTGGCTCACACCTATAATCCCAGCATGGGGGTGGGGGAGGCTGAGGCAGGAGGATCACTGTGAGTTCAAGCATAGCGAAATTCTGTCTCCAAAACACAAAACAAAACAAAAATATAACATTTCCTCAGCTGGGCAAAGTGGCTGTCACCTGTAATCCTGTCAATGGAGAGGCCAAGACAGCAGGATCACTATGAGTTTAGACATAGTAAAACCCTGTCTCAAAAAGACAAAGTAAAGAAAACAAAAAAGTAAAAGCGTTTCCCAGTAAGAAAAAAAAAAATCACATAAAAATCTCCTTATCTGTAATCCCAACACTTGGGATGTTGAGAGGCTGAGGTAGGAGAATCGCTGAAAGTTTAAGACTTCCATGAACTGCACAGTGAGACCCACTCTCAAAAACAGACGACAATTGCTAAACGGTTGCAATCCCAACACTGTTGAAAGCTGATGCAAGGGTTCCAAGTGTGAGCCCTTCCTGGGTGACTTAGTAACTTAGCAATACCTGTCTCAAAATTAAAAATGACGTAAGCCTGGGGATGTAGCTCCATGCAAAGGCCCTGGTGCAACCAAGTCCAGAGGCCGAGGCAGCAGGGGTTCGCACAGAATGTGGGATGTGGCCTCGGTGTGCCAAGCCCATCCGTGCCTCCATGAAGCCCCTCATAGCTGCTAAGCTGGAAGTGGAGCACCCTTTACTACTTGGGAGCAAATTCCTGAATCTTGACCCCAAACGGGGACTTAAAGAAGTGCTGGGCAGCTTACTCATTCATGTCTGTGTGGTTTAATGAATAAAAAAGTGGAAGAGGGAAAATCCAGTCTGGGGTGGGAGCACAGGTAAGTTCCCAAGACTCAGCTTCCCTGTCTGTGAATGAGTTGAGAGCAGCCGCCTCCAGCATTTAGATGCCAGTGAGTCCTGAGCACAGTCTGCTCTGCACAGTGGATAACGCGAGCTGTGCTGTTCGCTAATGCTGTCAGTGCCCAAGGTCTGTTTTCAAAGGTCTACCCCAGCTCTTGGGTTCATCAGGCTGATCCGTTGCAAGAGACACAGCCAGTGTGTTTAGTTCTGTTTCATCAGTGAGGAAAGCAAGGCTTGGAGGGCTCTGTCACACTGAGGGTCCCCCAGTTCTATGAACTCCAGGGCTTGGATCTGAGCCCAGTGATTCTTGAGTTGTTTTCTTGACATCCCTCAGTGAATGCAGCCTGAACCACTGCTTCTGGTAGCATGAGGAGCTAGACAGGCGCTTCGTGGTCTTCTCAATGCATCTTACTCTCGGTGAACTTGGCAGGGAGCTGGCTGAGGCAAGGCTCCAATCCCTGCCGCCAGCTCTCTGCCCCTATACCTTGGCCCTTGCTCTGGAATTCTGGTCCTTTGCCACACAGCATCACCACCTCTGGTTGCGCTACTGTGTGCAGCCTGATCTCCTGGGTCAGAACCTGAGTCAGACTAGAGTCTGTAGGTAGGGAAGGAAGTGGGAAAGGAAAGGCTGCTTTGCAGGACAGCTCTCCCTATCCACCACTAGGAGCTAACACAACTCTGAAGTCCTTGTCCACTTTTCTCCCCTAGAGCAGGGTCCAGTGATTGACAGTCAGGGTGAAAGGAGAAGCTGATCCTGAGATTTAAGACCTGTGCAGTGCAGACATCATCGGGTCACCATGATCCTGCAGCCTCAGGTGGTGGCCTTGGGCCTCTTTCTGCTTCAGACAGGTAAGTGAGCTGTGGGCTGCATCTGGGGGCTGAGGTGGAGGAGGAAGACAGAGGATCCTGGGCTCTAGGACGGTTCTGTGCTGCTCAGCGAGAGAGAACCAGGATGAAATCTTACTCTAAGGCAATTACTTAACTGCTGTGAATTCCCAGATGGCTAAGGGAGCAAACTGAGAGGAAGAACACATGCTGTCATTTGTATTGAAACAGAAACGAGGCGGCTGGATGTGTATACACAGACAGTGCATGCAAGTGGAAGGGTTAGCGTTTTATTAAGTTCTTTTGTGCTTCTTGGTAGTTTTAAATCATGTTGAATCAGTCACATAAATATAGCTTTCTTTTCTTTTCTTTTCTTCTTTTCTTTCTTCCTTTGTCTTTCTTTGTGTCTTTCTTCCTTGCTCTTGTGCTGAGGATTGAACCCAGGGCCTTCACATTGAACTGTATTTCAGGTTCTTTTTGTTTTTTATTTTGAGACACAGTCTCACTAAGTTGCACATGTTAGGTTTAAACTTGCAATCCTCCTGTCTCAGCCTCCCAGAGTGCTGTGACAGGTGTGTCCCAGTGCGCCCGGCTAGACTTTTTTTTTTCTTAAAGGTATTTGAACTGACTGGGATTGTATCTGAAGGAGAGGAGCAGGGCACTAGAGATGAACAGGAACTTTTCACTATGTGCCCATTGCTGCTGTTGATGCTATAAGGGAAAATGCTAGATGTCAAATACACAGTCCATACCCTCCAAAGTTGAAGAATGAGTTCTAAAGAACAACAGAGGTTAAGAGTAGGAAAATTCATTGAAGAAAAGGAATGGGAATAGAGATGAGGAAATTAAGAATAAAAATAGCTCCTGAGAAGGCAGGAGGGGTCCCAAATGAGTTGCAAATGAGTCCACCTCTCAGTGGAAGTTTTATGGAGAAAAATCATGAAGTGGGTACAATCTGGGTCCAAATTATGATCAACCAATATGATCACAGGTATAGATGGTTAGGTAATATTGATCTATTGGTAGCAAGGGTAAATAGATGAAATCATTAACCGTGGTCAATGATCTGTAGTCTTAGTCTTTAGTCTTAGTTGTTTCAGTCTTAGTCTTAATGAGTTTAGTCTCAAATTTAGTAGGTGATAGAGAATGGCTGACCCCTAATGAGGTACTGGGGAATCTCAGAAGGGTGATACCAATAATCCCAAGCCTCCATTCATCCCTTAGGGAAGAGGAAAGTATGCAGAACTAGACATCGTGAGTTTAATCTTCAGGTGCACCTCCATCCACAGTCCTGAAGGATTTTCATGTTTTGAACTGACTCCCTTGACTGCCCAGCCCTATATTTCTACTTAACTTAGCTGTCTATTATAATAGCATTTTTAAAAGCCCTGTGATCCAGGCATGGTGGCACACATCTGGAAATCCCCTCTTGATAATCTCCCTGTTAGAAATCTACCCTCTTGGAAACCTAAATGTACAATAGTTTCGCAATATAAATATTTTGTTATGCTCTGTATAGTGATAAAAATGAGGTGCATCATGAATATCATACAGTACAATAAACTGTCTTATCCAAAGATGTATCCATTGAGCAGTCATATTAATAAAGAAGGTACTAACAGGAAAATGTTAATACTATTAAAATTTAAATGTGAAAGCTATATCTGGCCATGGTGGAGCTCACCTGAATTCCCTGCTACTAGGGAGACTGAGGCAGGAATATCTCAAGTTTGAGACCAAGGCCAGGCAACTTAGTGAGACCCTGTCTCAAAATAATACCTGCTGGGTAAGTAGCTCAGTAGTAGAGCCCTTCCCTTGCATTCATGAGGCTGGGTTCAATATCCGATATCAAAAAAAGAAAATCATGCTATAAATTCATGTTTACAAAATACACAGAGAAAAAAGAACAAATCTACTCAAAAGTGAAAAAATGAGGAAGAGAAAGAGTTCTCGTTGCCCATTTCTCCTCTCTTTACTTGAGGTGCTGTATTTCCTGTCCAAGTGAATACAATGGTGGGTGAGTCGGTCACGCTCCCCTGCAGCTACTCAGTGAGAAATGAAACAGTCTTGCCTGTGTGCTGGGGCCAAGGGCGTTGTTCCTCTTCTAAATGCTCCGATACACTTCTCAAGACGGATGGACACTGGGTGACCTATCAGAAGGATGGCCACTCTTGGCTCCATAGGAAGATTACTCAAGATGCATCCTTCACCATTGAGAATGTCACTATGGGTGACAGCGGCCAGTACTCTTCTCATAATGAAGTTCTGGGGTGGTTCAGTCTTATCAAGAAAATGCTGTACCTCAGCATTGTACCAGACAAGCTTGTGTTTCCTCTCATCCTTTCAGTCAGATTAATTGTTGTGTGGGTAAATTTCTCCTTTAATAGGGAAAGAGGAGGTCCCTATAGTCCTGTTGGCCAATGAACATATGTTTGTGCAGATGAAGTCCTAGACTTTCCTTGATTCGAGGTCATGGGCTGGAAACACTAAATGTCTTTCATAACAGCTCGTCAGGCAGGCTCTTGGGTCCATGAAATGGCATTTGTTGTTCCACAGTGACATATTTTGAAGGGTTTTATCAAGTGGAATTTGCTTAAACAATTGCACCTTTTTCTGAGTTCATGTCTTGGAAGAATGTTTCATGAAAATGTACATATTTTAATGTATATAAATGTAGCATTCTACCACTTTCCCTGTCCTAACTTGAGTTTTTTAAACATACCTTATATCAGAAAAATTGCTATTCTAAAATTAAAATTGTCTGGCTAGCTGTGCATGGTGGCACATGCCTGTAATACCAGCACTCATGAGGCTGAGGCAATAGGATCTCTGGAGTCTGAGGCCAGCCTGAACTACATAGTGAGACTGTCTCAAAAAAATCAAAGAAAAAAATTAAGTTGATCTTATATGCAAACTTTTCCATTCCAACAACGGTTCATCTATTGCTTATAAATTCATGAATTCCAAACATCTGGGAACATTATCTTCCTTTTGATGTAGGTATCCTAGTTTCCTTTTTCCTTTTATTTTGTTTTGTTTTGTTTTGTTTTGTTTAGTCATGCAGGGTCAGTCTGCAGCAGGCTCTTCAGTGCGGCTATGGCTTCTTCAGAAATGGTGCACACATGCTTAATCCATTCCTTTCACGACTCTGTCTCTAATTTGTGTGTCACTTGTTCAGACATAATTCTAACTCCAGTTCTCTGTGCAGCTCCCAGAATTTTAGCATCCTATGTAGTTTGTCACACATTTCTGATGCTGTGTGGGACCATAAGTTCACAGTGGCTTATTTTCCATACTTTCCTAAGCTATAAATGGAGACTTGGGATTATCAGTATCATGCTTTTGCGATTTCCCATTAACTCTTTAGGGATGAGCCATCCTCTTCCACCCCTAATACTAAACTAAGACCACTAAGAATAAAAATCTCTCCAGAGCAAGATCCTTGTTAGCTTAAGGTCATCTCTGCCCTCTTGAACCATCCCAGGATTATCTGTCACCACTGAGTCATTGACCCCTGAATCTTCGCCAATCTTGAGTCTGCTAACTCCTCCTTTCCTTATATTCACCTAATAAATAGTGACGGGCTTGGAGTGTCTTTGTCTCTTCCATGCTGAGGCATTGACCTCCCAGCCCCGCTTCATGTGTTGCTAAGTTTGTCTCTGTTTCTCATTCATCCTTTCACTGTACCCCTCAATACAGGCAGTTGGGGATCTTGGCCAGGTCCCTGATACTTGGCACCGGAACAGAGACATTCAAAGTATCCCTGAGAGGGAAGATCCACCGGAGTGAAAAGAAGATATGAGATGGCAAGAAAGACTCTGGGGAATGAATTTGGGAATAGAAAGTGAAAGGGAAAGCACTTGGTACCACAGGAAGTTTTTTGTAACTGGGAAAATGGGGCAGAAGCCATCTAAGGAGAAGCAGAATTATACCTGACTCTCATAAGTTGCTTAAATAGGCAGGAACTAGGTGAATACTGGCATCTTAACTAAAATGGTGTGTGAAATTACTAAATTTAATCTTTGGTTTCCATGGGTGGGAACCTTAGATTGAGAGATGGGTATAGAATTGGCAAAAGTTTAAAAAGAGCTCATGGCATGGGTGAAAAGTGTCATCGAAAACATTCTCCTGGGCAGGGTATATAGCACCTGCCCTGCTAGTATAAGGTACTGAATTTGATTCCTGGTACAAAAAAAAAAAAAAAAAAACTCCTGTTGCGTGTTAGTAAGATCTGTTTTAAAACCCTTAAAGCCTGTGCCATCTAAAATGCCAATGCTAGACTGAATTGGAGAGGATGATAATAGAAAATAAAAAATCAGATGGGAAGGAGAGTGGAAAGGTTGATACTTGGGAAGGTAAAATTTCTAGGTGCTCCCCCTATAACTAGGGAAGAACTAATGGTAGATGTGGCAGGTGGGGAAATTCCAAGGCAGGCATTTTCAGACCATATAGGTCAGAACCACCTCATGCCTCACATATATAGTTACCCTGCGACTGTCCAAGAAACAACCAAGCAGGTAAAAATTCTTGGACCTTGATGCTTTCCAGTGATCTATAGACCTGACCCAGATAATCAGAATCAGCTGCCAGCAGAGCATCAAATTTTTTACTTTCCATTGTTGAAAGAATTAAAACAGTGCAATGAATAATGGCACTCAAGGGCCATTTGCTTTGGGAATTTTAGATTCTATTGTGGAGACTCATCACTTAAAGCCTAATGATGTGAGATGTCTTACCCTGTCCTGTCTGTCTCCTACTCAGTACTTACACTGAGTGTTCAATTGCAAAAGCAAGCTAAGGATCAGACAGACAGAAACAGATGGGATGATAGGGCGAAGATAACTGCAGAAATGTTATTGGGAATGGGACAGTTTGCAGATGTCACCCAACAGCTGCAGTGTACCGATGAGACTTAAACAAATAGGACATGTAATGGAAAGAGCTTGGCTTATTGTGCCTGAGATTGGGGCTCTTTTTCATCTTTTCTTCATATCTTACAAGGCTGAGAGAACCTTACAGACAATTTGTGGCCTGACTAAATGAAGTCATACACAGACAAATTCCTAATGCTCAAGCAGCTGACATACTTGTTCCTCAGCTCATTTATGACAATGCCAATCAAGACCATCAACAGGCTTTGGCCATAGTGTGAGCTTCTAAAGATTTAAACAGTTACATTAAGGCTAGTCAGGATAATGGTTCAGAAACTCAGGGGGTCTGTGTTGGCTCAAGCTATGCTGGCTTTTACAAAACAAGGTAAAAATAACCATGCTAAAAATGTTACATTTTAATTGTGGCAAAACGGGACATCTTTGCTGACAATGTATGTTTGCAAATCAATAACTTTTTTTAAATTTTTTATTTTTATTTATTCTTTTTTTTTTTTTTTTTCGCAGCACAGGGGATTGAACTCACAACCTCACACCTGTCAGACAGGCACTTAAGAAATCAATAACTCTTAACACTTCTGGAACTTCCACTAACTCCAGCCTGGGAAGTAATGAGGCTGAATCAGGTCCTTGCCCACGATGTGAAAAGGGTAATCATTGGGCTAGACATTGTCAGTCTAAATATGACAGAAATGAAACTGCCCTGTCAGGAAATGGGAAGGGGGCTCAACTCTGGGGCCCCAAACAGTGAGGGGTTAGGGGCCAGGGATATAGCTTAGTGGCATGATGTCTGCCTGGCAAGCATGAGGTCCTGAGTTCAATTCCTGGTTTAAAAAAAAAAAAAAAGAAGGGGTGACCCCAATCAAGAATCAAATTTCTGATCAGATTTCCAATCAAAACCTCAGATCTATCCAGTCCAGACCTAACAACAGGCTTAGGATCCCAGAGGAGCATTTCCTTCCTCATTCAAAGAGCTTCAGGGAGCACAGGATTACATCTACCAGCTGCAGAAAAGGTAAATCTCATTGAGTTCACAAGCTAGTTGCCATTCCCACTGGGATTTGGGAAGCTCCACCTACTATTGGATTTATTATGGGGAAAGCCTGTTTAAGTTTAAGAGGTCTTATTGTTATTTCTAGTACTATTGACAAAGATTATGAAAATGAGATTCTGGGCTTTGTCCAGACAATGGATACTTGGGTAATTGAGCCTGGTAATATTATCAGTTGATAATATTACCAGTACCCCCATCTGTTGCCACTTGTTTTAGACAGCACATTTGATTAGGACAAAGAATGGGAGAAACTTCAAAAAGAGAAATTTATGGTACACAAAAGCTGGTGTAGGAGCGAACATGTGCTCTTTTAAAACTAATGGACAAAACTCTCAAGGCCTACTAGGTACAGATGCTGGTATCTCTACAATCTCATCTCATCAGTGGCCCACTTCCTAGCCTGCTAAGCCAGCTTCTGCATTATTGGTGGGGCTTGGGTCACTCCAATAAATTTCACAAAGTGAGTCTCCCTTAACATATCATGGGCCTGATGGTCAGTCTGGTTTATTTCTTCCCTTTGTAGCCTCTATTCCAGTAAACTTGTGGGGAAGAGATTTATTTTAAAAACAGAAAACAAAATTGACTACTAAAAACCCATCTGTTGCTCAAAAGGTTATGAAGGTAAAGGACTAGGAAAATATAAAGAAAGCCCCAGCCCTAGATTTTAAAATTAAGTAGCCCACGTTGGAATCAGGTATCAAAACCCTTTGTTAGTGGGGACCATTGATATTTCTCCTCCCTAAACAGTTTTACCCTTACAACAGAACACTGAAGCTCCTATTTGTGTACATCAATGGCCCCTCAAACAGGAGAAACTTATACATCTATATGAGTTAATACAGGAACAAATTCAACTGGGCAACTTAGAGCCATCGCTTAGTCCTTAGAACATGCCTGTGTTTGTTATCCCAGAAAAATCTAGTAAATGGAGATTTTTAACAGGATTTAAGAGTAATTAATGCTTGCTTGCAGCCAGTGGGGGCTTTGCAGCTAGGGCTTCCATCCCCCATTGCTGTACCTAGGGAGCAGCCCCTGACTGTCATAGATCTCAAGGACTGCTTCTTTATGATTCCTTTACATCCTTATGAATGTCAAAAGTTTGCTTTTTCTCTACTTAGTGTAAACTTTAAGAAATCTATGAAAATTTATCAATGGATGTCTCTTCCACAGGGATGAAAAATAGTTTGATCTTGTGCCAACATTTCATAGGACAAGCCCTGCAAAATGCCAGAAAACAATTCTCTCAAGCATATATCATCCATTACATGGATGTTATTTTATTAGCAACTAAGTTTAAATCTCAGTCATAGGCCCCTCCCCCATACCCGGATGAATTCAGCAGCAGCCGAGGGGATACTTGGCTGCTCCTCCCCCACACTCAGATGACTAAGCAGCACACAGGACCACCAGAGACATCTTCCACCACCTGCAGTACCTTGGTGGGCTGGTGGGAGTGTCAGCAACCCCTCCCCAACCCAGAGGACCTCGATGGGCTTGCAAGAGTGTGGTGAGTTGCCATCCTAAGCAGAGGACCTCAGTGGGTCAACAGAAGACTCCATAAACCCTCCTCCTACCTGGAGGACTTTGGCAAGCCAACAAGAACTCAGGTGAGTCCTTCCATACAAAGAACCCTGGGTGGGCTGCAAGAGTGCCAAAAAAGCCCCATCTGGAGGAAACTGACTGGGCCTGCAAGACCCCCAGTGACATAGGGTCCCAGCTGGGGTGCACACTACAGATAGGTGGGTCTGGAGGCCTGGAACAGTCTGAAGCCACCATAACAATATGAGCTAAGGGTTGGTTCACATCAATGCTCCTAGGTTAGTCAGCCTAGGCAGAACATAGGAGTCACACAACTGACCCTACAGGAGGAACTCGGGTGACTGGTCCATCCCCCACACCATAGGACCCAAGAACTGGGTGAATGTCAGCCACACAGTAGGACCCTAAGTCACACATGACAGAAAGTTGAGACTAGCAAGGCTGAAAAGACCTAAATATTAACCCAAGAGATGAAAACGACAAAATGAAAAAGCAAAATGCAATCTCAAACACCCAGCTCATCCAGAACAAGTACAGGAAACATCGAAATTGAGGACACTGGAAATCACACCTGAAATTTCTGAACAGATATCAAGTGAAATAAAGAAACATATCCATGAGGCTATAGAGCAAATCAGAGTACAAATAATCTCTCAGGTAAAGAAAGAAATGAGAACCTTAATAATGGAGTTGCTCAACACAGCTAGAGAAGGCATAAATAAAAAAAAAGTACAGAAGCATGGAAAAATAGTGGAAAGCTTGAATGAAAAATATAGGAAAGAAATAGAATGCATGAAACAAATTCAGAGATATCCAAGAAATTAAAAATCCCATTGAAAGCTAGCTAAACCACTTGAACGAAATTGAAGATAGACTTTCAGACCTTGAAAAGAATCACAGCCACTGATCATGAAAGAAAAGTTTTAAAAATAACAAGGGACCATGAAACAACAGTTCGATAGCTCCAAGATGGTGCAATGAAAAACAATATAAGAATGATAGATGTCAATGAAAATGCAGGAGTCAACGCAAATGACAAAAAAAACTGTCTTTTTCTTTCAAATCCATTATAAAAAACTATTTGAAGAAGTAATAGCAGAAAATTTTTCCAGCATAGGAAAACAATCTGATATACAAATAAGTGAGGCATATAGAACTCCAATCATTACCAAAATAAATCTACACCCAGACATATAATAATCAAGATCCAAGAAATTCAGTATAAAAACAGAATACTAAAAGCTCTTAGAGAAAAGAAACAGCTCACCTATCAAGGAAATCTCATTAGAATCAAAACCAACTTCTCAACACAAACTCTCAAGTCAAGATAAGCTTGGAGTGAAGTATTTCAAGCCCTGAAAGAAAACAGCTTTCAACCCAGATCGATGTACCCTGCAAAATTTTCTTTCAAAATTAAGATACTTCCATGACAGACAACTGAAGAAATTCATGTCCACCAAACCAACCC